>DVXP01004439.1:0-10365 GCA_018235645.1 Junonia grisea
TAATTATTACAAACAGTTACCTATCTCGACAGGTCCATAAAAAGCAAAATTCAATAATTTTTTGCAATAAATCCACACCATGAAACAAAATTTTTACTTATTAGACTTAATCACCATACTTTCATCTATCTAATAATATAAAAATTTATTAACCAACTGGAACACTTTTTTAATTATCTTAAAAAAATTAAGTGTTCCCAAATTGGCACGGCGGTCAAGAATGGGTTAAGGTCATTTGTGAAACAAGCGAATCATTGCACCTTCACGCGGATATGTATATGAATAAACCGATTTGACATTATTTTAATTGCCGGTTATCATATTCCAACCAAATCTTAGTTTCTATATAAATGCTATAGAAACTCAAATTTCTATGGCATATGACCAAAAGACTAAAACTGTTTATGTTCGGACTTTTAAATGTATGGCGATTTGCCAAAACGAACATTTATCGTATTCACACATCAGAGGAATGGAGCGTGATAAAACCTCACAGTTAAAACCACAAATCAAACAGACACTTTATACCTATCCCTTACGTTTATCAAAACCCAATAATCTGCTCAAATATTTAAAATACAACTTTCAGCTTTCCCCCAATCTAGATGTCTATCCAATACCCAAATAAAAATATCAAAAGAAGATTTTTCTATAAGTATTTGTCTATTCCGAATCTTACCCCAAATAAAGGGCACTATAAACGTGATAACGGCAGCATCTCGATCATTTATCACGACTCTCCCCGTGATAATGACCATTGCGATTCCATTCCGAGATTCTATTCTCATTTACTCTTATTGCACCGATATCGCCATGAGGAAAATGAAAGGATTGCTGATAGGGAAGATAGAGGATAGTTGAATAGTGTTTTTTACTAAATCGCGTGAATTATTTTCTCTCTTTTTATTAGTCTACACGTGAATGTCATAGGTATAAAAATATTTTATATCTTATTTTCAGTTTCGTAATTATCAAGAAAGACGCATTTTCATCGTCCAAAGTTTCAAGGCAAAGCATACACAATTATTCGTACAAAACATCCTAATTAATTTGCAGCTACAAACTCACTTTGCAATTTTTTTATTTCGAACTCGAACTTACCAAAAAATTTTACACGTTTAATTCGACTTTATCAATTAAGTTATCCTATCGAACAGTACTATTACCTCCATTCATACATATACATTAATAAATTTTATGCATGTAATCGTAAGGCTAAGTCAAAAGATACAGAAAAGAGTAAAAAACTATCACCGCATAGTTCGGAGAGCATTGCTCCTGTCGACATGCAGCTGACCGGTTTAGTTTTTATTTTATGCACTTAAAACTAACCTATTTATTGTTTGCAATGTTGGAATGTGCACTACCCGTTATTTTAATTAGTCTTTCGATCGAAAGTATAGCAAAAATAAAAAGGGCCTAGGTATGACAACAAACTTATATGTAAATTTAAAACAGTGCGTTACAATTTTTATCTCAAAATCGTCATTCGTAGGAAAAACATGTTAGGAAATAAAAAAATATAGTTGATAATTTCAGAAAAAATGGTAGATACTTAAATAATTTACCATGTTACATATTTTATTATTTACTGAGGTCGAAAAAAAAAACATTTGTAAGTTTTACTGCCAGAAATTTTACTACAGAGTTACCTCTGTAACCTAATAACAGCTAGGTACTTAGCTATACCTTACATGATGTAACAACTGTAAATCTTATATAACCATATTCTTGCAAATAAATTTCATTTAATTTAATTTCTTTTCAAAAAATGAGCAACATTTATTTTAGACAAATATTTTACCATATGTGTAAGAACATTTTTATACTCAAATTGTATAGCATTGTGGAAAAGATGATATACTCGTACATGCACGTCTCATATTTCTCACAACACAAGCCAGTTTCTATTTTCCTCCACGGAGGTCCGAGCACGAGAAGAATTTTAAACACAAGTACTTGAGAGAGTCAATGTCTTTTTTCTTTTTTTTTCTTTTTTTTTATGTTTACTCTGATTTAAATCCGCAAACCCAGCATTGTTTGAACTTTCAAGTGAAAACCCCAAGGGCAAAGGATAAATTCTTACCGCCACTAGGTAAGTACAAATTTGCGTAAGGTTATTTTTATTTTCAACACGATTAAAATAATGTAACTCATAAATGTTGTTGCCCCCACTTCAAGCGTAGCATTGAGAACAAATACGGCAAGTTTGATAAATTTTGAACAAATTATTGTAGCGCCAATGTTTCAAACATATCTAGATTTGAAATTTTAAATTGATGCTCGATGATTGCTTTGCATCAGATGCAATAACAAAAATAAATAATTTTCACTACAAACTCGAGTTAAATAATTTAATACTAAAAGGTATTTTAACGCAAAATTTCCAAATGATATCAATGGATGGACAGGATTAATGGATTGAATGTATCAAATATTAATGGAAAATAGAGTTAACTTACTAATTTTTAAGTTTATATTTTAAGCTTCATCACATAAATATGTCAATGTGGTCGTGTCATGAATGACAGTGAATTTATAGCTTACATTACAATTATTGATGACAATAAAATAAATTATATAATAATTGTGCCCTATTTATGCAGAAAAAAAAAACAAGAAAATACGAAGAAATGGTTTAAACGAAAAAACGAATGCCCATAAATTATTGAAATAGGTGATAATCACCATAATTTACATCAAATTTACAATTTCCTATCAATATTATTTCGCTACACAAACTAGCCACTTATCGAGAAACCAGCTAATATGTAATCATAGTTCTCTCCAAATCTTTCAAATTACAAGCTGCTAGAGGCGGCATGTGTTTTAACACAAGTTACACAGCACATTTTTTCGTAGTAGCGCCTGAGTCAGATGAATGGAGCCGCGGTGCGTGACTCATGGAGCGCCTCCATTCATAAGCTCGGACTTTAACTCCGCGCCTATGGCGGGGGGAGGGGAAGGCCTCGAGGCTATAATTTCTCGAGATTTTTGTGCCTCGATAGATAACTTGATGCTTTAAACTTTTAAAGTTTTCATTCTAGGTTAGGTCCAAATTTATGATAACCATGCTTTAACGTTGTATCAAGTTTTATTGGGAAAAATTAAAGAAAAAGTTGGTACTTTTTAAAGATATTCCACGGTTTGAATTAAATGTAAAAGTATTTAATTAGAAATCGTATATGTATAGGTAAATGTATGTTTCTAAATATGTACTCTACATAATACACACTTAGGAATTATATAAATAAAATGGCGATGTTTAATCATAAAACTGGAAAAAAAATTCTGTTACTACGATCGCATTATAAAACTTAAATTGATAAAATTTTTGAAAAATAACAAAAATTGTTTTTCTTTACTATTAAGCAGATACACATTTACATAAAAGTTTATCTTTAAATTAACTGTAAAAGTTACGTTTACGTTTACTACATACATATTTTTAGAGAGTCATTGTCGAAATAATAGAATCAGTTCTAATATTAATAGCACGATATAAGCAGATACATTTTATCAATGACATTGACAATGCAAGCTTTGTCTGTCTTTCAAAGCCAATGCCTGAAGGCGAAGGTTATTTTAAACCAAGATACTAGATCTTCATCGTAGTCATTTTTCCGCACTATTTAACTGTCAACACTCACTTTCTATATTTTTTCCCTGCTATTCACAGCTTGCTATGAAAATGATAACAGGATAATGATAATGTAATTAACAGGAATATTAAAAGAAATAAAGAAATGTAATATAAAGAAAGTCACAAAAGAGATCGTTAAAATAAGCAGAGATTCCAATAATCTTATAGGACTGAACGATCTCTTATTTACAACACACAACTTTCTTTGATACTTTTTTTTAAATATTTTTGTTTCTTTTTTTTTCAATTCTTCCAAGTTATTTTTTCCACAAATTAGCATAAACTTTTGTCGGTTTTCGTACTACATATTTCACTGGACTAAATAAAAGTGATACTACTCTCATCGTTTCACTATGTCAGCTCATTAGCTAATCTATTTTAGGCCGATCTTCATATTTCCTGTTGAAAAGAACATAAACCGTTTTACTCACGTTCAGGAACTCTGTTGGTAGAGGGCGCTTGATGCTCAGGCAGCGGGGGCGGAGGGGGGCGACCCTTAGCCGTCGCGTGCGCATGCTGCATGTACGCGTGGAAGATGCGCGCCGCTTGGGAGTTGCCGTCGCAGACCTGCATGATACATTTTATTTAATATCTTAGTATTGAATTATATTATTTAATGACTAAAATGATCAAACCATTTATTGCTGGACTGCAGTCTCTAATTGGCCTAATTCAGTTATCCTTGTGCGTGTTTCTACCGTGCTTCGAAGATTATGTAAAGCTGTCTGTCCCGGCTATTATTACAATTGCATATATTACTCCACTGTTGGACATAGGCCTCCCCAAGTTCGCGCCATACATCCCGATCTTCCACAATCCTCATTCAGCCCAGGCCCAGATCGCTACTCGTGATAGGATAGATATTCTAGTCTAAATAGTTACCAGCTTCCAGCTTACCTTCTGGGTTTCGAAGTTCAGACGGCATTCGCTATTTTTAAATCTTAGTAACTTGACAAAACGTAGACTAGAATAGAACAGAAACCTATAAAATCTTCCTGTCTGATGATGTCTATTAGTGGTCTAGTGTCGGTACCTGCAGCCAGTTGTCCTCGGTGAGCGCGAGCAGCGCGCGTCCGGAGGGCGGCAGCAGGTGGCGGCGCGGCGCGGGCACGCTGAACGCGCGCGACACCCAGCGCACGCAGCGCACCACGTCCCCCCGCTGCCATTGCTCCGGATCTACACGAAGATAAAATATCACTAATATAATACATTTTGTTTGTTAAAATTCCGCTTGTTTCAGGCGTTACTGACGCTTATGAACGTCTGCAACAGCCTTTACGATATAGATTATTAATACTGTGGCGGATTATCCTTAAGACAAAGTAGGTACGTGCTAAGTGTAAAAAGGGACGCGCGGGGAAAACTGTTATTTTTTTAATTTTTTGTATCAGTTTTAGCTCAAGTGGTGTCAACCTTTTTTAAATTGAAATTGTCTATCTAGGATAGGGAAAAAAGGTGCCGACCTTCTTTTAGCTTACGAGTGTCCTTTGTTTTCAATGAGGCGGTATTTGTTTCAGTGCCTAAGGGCGACATAAAGTTTAATTCGTCACTGTTTAATACGCCTAGGAAATACTCTTAGAAGGACATTTAATGCATGTATGTGAATTCTACTTCTCATTAATGTGCAATCATTGAATAAATTTCGAGCTTTAATTTATTGAATTTTGAGTTCTATATCTAACAGTGACCTACAAAATATAAAGCGCAGGCTTATAGGTAAGATGAGAGTGGACTTTTAATTCCAGTAACACTTATTGTTATATTGGCAATAACTTTTGTCACATTGCATAGAGCTATAAAGTCGCATTATAACTTCAGTGTCAATGTGAACTGCTGTAATTATAATCCTTACTGTTGAACTGTGAATTTTCTTACTGTTGTGTGCTCGTGTGTCTTTACATTTGTGTCTTATTTAGTACTAGTAGAAGTGACGACTTTCTGTCTTTTTCAATTCGCATCCTGAACGCCTCCAACCCAAGGCACTCGTATGTAAGATACACGGAGACTATACGTAAACTTAATAGGTCTTGCGTCTATCAATAATTTTCATCTCAATAACAAACAATATTTAATTTGCACTATAAATTCCAATTATATGCAGCAAAGGCCGACTTTTTTACATAATATGTAATAGCGGAACGTAATAAATAAGTAACAAGACGATATATGGAACATAAAATTAAGTGGCATGGTATAACTATAACGAATTAAAGTTTCCTATTTTTGATTTAACATTTTGTTACAAAGCGATTCATATAAAATTCTAAGAAAATCAATTAAAGAGATATAAATCAAAAACGTCTATGAATTTACAACATCGGCATCGTCTCATAGACAAATTCAATTATAACTTTCAAATAAATCAATAAACATATTTTAATAAGTACTTACATAAATCCCTAACAATAATATACAGAATATGCACATATATATTAACGCTCTAAATATTATAACAGACCTAATAAATAAATAAATAAATAAGCCTTTATTGCTGTTTGTTCTTAACCTAACCTTTTATTTATTATTAAACATACCTAATAAGTATATATAAAAGATTCAACATATATCTGGTATACTATCCATATTATTATAATTTTAACTTTCGATTAAAAAAGAATTATAGTTATTACTAGCTACTGCACATGACTTCGTCCGCGCCAAATAATTTTAAAGGATTTTCTTTTTTTTTCCCCGCGGAACCCCAATACCTTTGTAAAAATAAAAGCCTATATTACTCCTTGAAACATCAACAAACAACCAGTGAAAGTCGCGACAAAATCGGTCCAGCCATTTCGGAGATTACCCAGAAAAACACAAACAGACAGACAGAGAGACAGCAAAAAAATTAAAAATTGCTGTTTCGTTATTAGTATTGTGTAAATATTCATATGCATTTCACTCCATTCCACTCTTTACGATATAGCCTTTACGATATATTTATATGTAGGAATACGAAGATACAGAGTATTATCGTCGGTTGAAAGGCTATTTGGTCTAAGCGCCATTTTTTTTTTACATATAAATATATTTTTATACATATTTGGATAGACAACAATTTGCTGATTCCAAATATGTTTATATGTCAAAACATATGTATATACATATATGTCAAAATAATGGCGCTTAGACCAAATAGCCTTTTAACCGTCAATATGACTAGGTATCAGGTAGCAACCTGCTTCCGCGACCTCTTACGCAACTGATATTTTTCTAATTTCGATTTTAAAATAAAAAAGTCAATTTTCTTTCTAACGACAGCGCTATTAACCCGTGAAACCCGTCGCGTTAGAGTTAGTACAGCAGTTTCAGGGCCCGTATTCGGCCCGTATATACGTAACATGCCCAAAACGGATGATGTCATATCGTGCTTGTCAAACAATCTTACCACGGTACGTTACGTCTTCTTAAAACGGTATTTTGTAAACACACGTCTTGAAAACGTAAGGAATAGTATATATAATGATATCTTTTTTGTCTTTTTGGAGATGGCACGATCCGTTTCTATTAACAATCTTTCAAAAAAGGTTACAGGTTTATTTTTTATTGATTTCTTAATTACTTATTTGACAGCATGGGACGTGCCACGTAACGTGACATTTCAATTTTACAATGTCATAGAGAATACGGTTTTAAGACAATAACATGTTTCAACATAGAAATACGTCTTGATTTGGCATAGAATAGAGAATAAGGGCCCAGATTAGTTGACAGATAAACAGATACACAAAATTTTTAAAAATTAGTATTGTGATAAAGGTTTCGTTTAATTGTTCACATGCATTTAATAATATATTATTTTTGTACTTATTTTTTTTAATTTCAATATTTTGAATATGTTCATTGCAACATTTTAGAAGTCTTGCAAAACATAAATAGGTTTAATATTTTAGCAGATGGTGGTAGGGACTTCATTTGCGTGAATGATTTGTTGAACAGTCTATTTAATTACAAATAATTAATGTGTATAGCACTATGTTTCATGAATTTAAGGGGGGCTTTGGTACACCATTCCAACAATAAAATGCTAAATTATAGCGCCTCGTTGGGCAGACAATATGTCAAATAAGCAGTTATTGGGCAATGACCTTACTTGGGACTTTATTAAGGATTGTGAAACAGCCTCTAGATATCTTATATTTTATTATTTTAAACACAGAAACATAAATAAAGCATTAGCATAGAGACCATGTAATGCCACTGTTAAAACTCATAAAAGCATTGTTGCTATTAAAAAGCCGCAGGGTAATCTCATTTAAATAGAGTTTCTCCGAAACATTGAAATGATTCATACACTGAAGCTAAAATTTACTATTTATAATTATTAATTGGATGTGGTTTTTAGGAATTCCTATATAACATACAATAAAATACGTATGTATGTTTATTTTTAGGTACCGTATTTGTAACACATGCTAAATACCTACACGTAATATGTACCTAGACATTATAATTATTCATTCTTAAAATGTATATTTCAAAATATTGTGTAAGGAGTTAAGGAGATGATCTAAGAAAATATCGTCAGAAAATGTGGAAAATCTGAAAAATGACCGTAAATTCAATTCTTCCGATTAAAATTGAGAGTCCTAGAAATAGATATAATATGCACATATCTGTACCTATATGTACATAGTTATGTGAGGCAGCGAGAGCACTTTGTAAAAAAATTGTTTAAGAAAATAGTTTTACAAGCATGAAGTTGTAAGAGTGAATAGGCATTTTATAGGAAAGTACGTACCATCTTAGGCGTCATCGTTACTTACCATCAGGTTTGATAGACGCCAAGTGCTTGCCTATTCACACATAACCATATGAGTATAATAGGACAATTACGTATCTACCAAACGTTTGCAGAAAAGTTGTTGTAGAGCAACATTTATTTGATTACTGTAATGAACATTATAATAATTCATAAGTTTTAAAATTATAAAGAAAATAAACTTATCTCTATAATATATTATCTCTAATATAATCAAATTCAGCATAAATAAATCGATGTTTTATTAGATCAACAACACACCGAATATTATTAATTTAATTATTTATCATTACTAATTTACGAATCATAATAACCTAGTAATAACCTAGTAATAATCTAGCACAGAAATTCCCAAAGTGTATTCTGCGGAACCCCTAGGTTCGCAAAAATAGTCGTAAGGGTTTTGCAAAATTATTTAGTAGGTACCATCTTAGATTACACCACAGTTACATTTTTTTTTCTGAAAGGGTCAAAAAGTTAAAAATAAGGTGATTTCGAATCAAATGCTTAAACTGGTCATCTTCAATGTGTGTTTAATTTTTATATTACTTTGTATTCAAAATAATGAAACTAAAAGGTCCTTCAATCATTTGATGTTCATTGCACAAAAGGGAGTATTTATTGGGGTTTCATAAATTAAAAGGTACTTCCCAATGGATTCTGTTATCTTAAATGTCTACTTAATATGGAATTTATATTGTACTCATATTTTTCATATCAAAGGTTCTGAGGTCCTGAACTAACAACTAAAGTGTGACAACTATTCCACGAGAACTTTATTTACCTACTTATACCTATTGTTAGTATTAGTGTTAAAATGAATTTACGTGAAAATAACTGTTCTTAAATCTTAGAAGGATATACCTAGAAGGATTTGGTTTATTGCCTATGTAACATTGAACACTAAAATATTTTTATCTGACTTCAAAAATTGAGGTTTCTCAATTCGACCGTATATCTTTGTTGTGTTCGTGGATACTGGATACCTTCGTCGTTACGGACCTTTTTTGATGACTCTGTTTTTGTTGGAAAAAAGATATTCCAAGGATGGTCTGATGATAAAGAGACCAGGATCTGATGGCATTACAGAGAAATTGAGGGGAACCTTTAAAATCGTAGGGGCGACCACATGATCACATACGGTGACAAGACATTGACACCTACAGTAGGGCTGGCTCACAGATTCAAAGTTGCGCCGCGTGCTATGGAGCGAGTTATGCTTAGAATCTCTCTCAAGAATAAAATCAGAAATTAGTTTATTCGCGGGAGAACCAAAATAATTGACATATTGGCTGATGTGGCAGTGGGCTGGTCACGTGTGTTATAGGACCGATGGCCGTTGGCAGACGAATCCTGGAGTAGAGACCGCGTCTAGGCAAAGGCAGTGTCACAAGTCCTCCGGCCCGTTGGACTTGTGACAAACGAAAAATGCCGGAGCGGGTTGAATGAGGGTTGCGGAGAATCGGGACGCTTGGAGCAAACTTCGGGAGGCCTATGTCCAGCAATAGACTGGCTGACGACTACAAGGGGTGACTAGTGCGTTTGTTTATTTTTTCAGTAACTATAGTAAATCATTACAATTTAATAAGATCCACATCTGATGATGATGCCGGACTGCAATCAAGACAACTCTTCGACGATTTACTAAAGATTCCTTAATTTTGGGCTTAATTAATTTGTATTGATGATTACTTTACTGCCAGAGGGATTCATTGAAACTTAAAAGTGGAAAATAGTAAATTTATCAAAAAAATTGTCTGTGCTATGCTAATTAATAAAACAAAACGTGTTACTTGGCACCGACTTAATTTTTACTTTGCATCGATTTTACTTGCTTGGTACCGACTTCAGAAAACTTTTGAAGTTTGTTTATTTTCAGTAAAAACTTTTTATAATGTTTGTATACCAATACAAGTAAAGTTATCTTTTAGGATACAATTCAATTGACTAAGAGTAATGAGTT
>DVXP01004440.1:0-10364 GCA_018235645.1 Junonia grisea
CATACATACATACATACATACATACATACATACATACATACATACATCCCGAGCTAATAAAAGCGTGTTAAAAATAGAAGACTAAGACCGGCCACACATTGTAAGTGGATACAAAAAATTCCGACGCATACCAGACGACAAACAAGAAGTGATTTACAAGAAGCGCCAGTTGACGAAACTCGAACCCATACGAGTTTTCGATAGCATAAAATTAGCTCGGTTTTCTTTGATTAACATATTGATAGATACACTGTTAGTAAAGAAGTGTAAGTGCTTAGAAAATTACGTAATCAATAACTTTTAAAACTCTTATAGTGACTATCTATTGATAGATTGTATAAAATGTCATCGGGTGCGTGTAACAATCTTTCTTCCTACATTTCTTACAGTATGTACAAGGTCTTAATTGTTTGACTTTTGTATGTATGCTACATACATAACTCTCATATTATCTCACATTATAAGTCACTCAGTCAATAAACATTAGGCTTTTATTAAAGTTGTAAGTTTAATTCTGACCTGAGTATGTATCATTATTACTTTCTAGTAAACTCTATCAATACTTTTATTTTATTTAATATTTTACTCATGCATAAGAATATAAAAAATAATAATACGGCATATAGACAATGAATATTATACAGTTGACTTAATCCTATATATAGGTATAAAAGAAAGTCGTGTTAGTTACACCACTTATAACTCAAGAATTAGCAGAAAAGATTTAGCAGAAAAAGAAAGATTTAACAGAAAATTGGCAGGTAGGTAGTTTAGAGCCAGCAGAAGGACATAGGATACTTTTTATCCCGTTCGAAAGCATTCCCGTGTGACTTGACATGAAACGTCAGTCACTAGGTATAAAACGTGGTATAATACAAAAGAATCAAACTTGGAATAACAAAACGCAAATGACAGCTATGTAGTGACGTATGGATATGGATCCAATTAAAAAAAATCTGCTTAAGGCGGAACAAAGTTCGCCGGGTCAGCTAGTATTTTTATAAAACTAAAATATAATATATGTCAAAGGAACGTCAGATCGGACCCAATCGATATGTACGTCAACCTATATCCAATACCCACTATGACCAAATAAATTAAATTACCATTATTATTTTTAGTCGTCTGTTGTAAAATTTCTACTGCAGCTACAGTAATTACGTATTACACAGAAATAGGTATAATGTTTTAAAATTATAGTTATACAAACAAAATAAAAACAACAACACAGAGAACTGTCAGATTGGTTCAATATATTTTAACAAGAAACAGGTATAAACCGAGTTCCAGTTACCCCATTTTATAAAACACGTGTGTACTCGTATCATCCAGTTCTACAAGTTGACATTAAAAGCTAAAAACGTGAAATTCCATACAAATCTAGTTTCAACCCTCGCTACCACACGTGGTCTATGAAACCGGGTAAAACTAGATCGATTCGGTTTTAAACCGGTTCTGTTCCAATTTTAAATTTATCTTTTTTTTTCATTGTAAAAATTTGGCTTTGGACACATGTTTTTCTAGCTTGACATTTAAAATTTAAAAGTTTTTTTGTTCTTTCGTGTATAGATCGCGAACACATTATTCAATAAAATTAATTAACGTACACACAATTCCATTAAACACGATCAATACACATATAATTAAATATAGATACATAATTATAACCACCCCGTTCCATGATGTAATTTTCGCGCCAATTAAAACGTTTAAATTAAATTTCGTACGTCTTAGGTTCTTTATCGCGCTCGCTAGAAAACGTCAAGCCATTTTAATTATAGTAGGAACGGCATAAAAGCAGTTTATAGGGGGTGGTCCACCCCCTAGGGTGTAGGGGGCAAGAAGCAGAGATTTTATAGCTGAGTACCGTCGCAACGCTTTTAATGGCTTATTTGCCCGGCTTTTGTCAGGGGGTAAGTCCCCTCCTTGTATTGTCGATTTTATTCCGAAGAATGATAACGGTGACGATAAAACACCTAGGTTTTGTTGACGTGTAAGATTTGGTTTGGGTTCTTTATAGTGTTGATTAGATGTTTTTTTTTAATTTGGATATAATAGTTTGTTTATATGTAAAGCTTGATTTCGATTTTGGGTTCTTTATGGTACTGAGTTTTTGGTTGTTTTGAGACGGCATGTTGTTTATGTGTAAGGTTTTAGTCTTCGAACGGAAACTTAAATAGATTCGGAATTTTTATTGGGGTATAGACATGAATGTTTCCTAACCCACTTAATGGCAGATTAATTTATTAGTATGAAGATGTGTCAGAACATGTGTCGAAGATTTATAGCATTGTCGGTTAAATATCATTATCCTAAATAGGTAACCTATTTACGAAAAAAAAAACAAGTAAATAGCAAGATAGCAAAAATTTATAGAATGTAAAAAATTATCTCATTGCTAATAAGGCCAAAATCTAAATATAGAATAAAAAAATAATTTTATATAGCATCTCGCTATTTATAACGAAATAAATTTGAAAAGTGTGGAAAATATTTTATTAATACTAGAACGTACCTCAAGACTTGTCATAAAATACGGCAATTGAAGATACAATTACAAACGTAATAGAGGTCAAAGACCTCCGTTAATTCGACTGAGAGCTAACATTGACGGAAATACATATATAATAATTATAAAAAATAATAAAAGTAAATCTATTACTTTATAACAAAAATTTCAAAATAGACTTATGATTAAATAAATTAAGTCTATTTTCAAATATTAATTATGAAAATGAGTCGGTACATTAGTAACTACTCTACAAAATTTTTAAGAAACACAACGTTGCAAAAATTTTCTAGTCAAACCTTTATAGTATAAAACTCAAAGTAACATTCAATTCAGTAGATAATTTCTATTAATATAAAGACACAACTTCACAACAGAACAAAGACTTATTCGGCGGTCAAACTAAACCGAAACTCGAGTTAAACGGCGAAACACCACAAAATACGCAAAACATCTAATCTTAAGTTAAAATCGATACCTTTTTACCTATCCCCCCAAAAATTTCCCACCCCACGCGATTTCAATAACGACAAAGTATTATTTAATTTCCACCGTCTTTTCTCCATTGTAAGGCGCAAGAGAGAGAAAGGATAGCTCTTTTCTTTCTTAAGACGGATCCACTCTTTCGTTTGTACGGTTTGTAGGAAAAAACGGCGTGTGCGAGCGAGATGGATATACTTAAGACGTTGCTGCTCAGCTTTCTTATGACGTCATATAGATTTATAGATGTACGGAGGCTACGCCCCGGTGGGGGCAAAAAGTTTTGCCTCGTTTTATTTTATGAATGTTTTAATATGTTTTTTTTTTGTGAAAAGGATGGGAGGGTTGCGTTATTCGTGTTTTATCTTGTTCCGACATTGTGAATTTGTAACTTTTTTATTGCCTTATTTAATTCGCTTGTTATTATGAAACATTATTTTCCTGATTAGGTTTATTTTTTTATTTTTTCAGCGGCTGTGGATACCAGTCCTTTATGATTATTCCGAATCTCATTTAAGTTGTGAATTTATACAGCTAAATATTAACAACATAAATTCAATAGTTTCACTAACATCGCAAAACTAAAAAAAAAAGAAAACAAAATTCTTAAACCAAATTCAAAATACTGGCACAATTAAAAAAATAAGCTACAACGTTCCAAATTTAAATGAAGGCGGGCGAATTAAACATTAATCCATTTAAATTCAGAGGCGCGTTCGAGTTCGAAGGCGTAAAACGCGGAGACGGCGTGCTTCGAAAAAGCATCCAGAATGTTCTATGATATTTATAATATGAATTTATTATAAAGAATGGAATTCCATTTATGAAAAGTTGTTTTGTATAAAATAATGGGTTGTTATAAAATGAATTTTATTTAGATTTCTGTACAAAAATGTCACTTGAGTTTTTTGGATATTATCTTTGTAGTTAAGAAAATGTCTTAGTAAAATAAAATTTAGCAGCGTCATTAAAGTTAAGAAAACAAAATTAAGATATCACTTATTTTCAAATAAGCATCAAAACAAAAACATTTAGCTCATGAATGTTTTTCGCAACGTACCTATATTTTATGTAGAACAATAGATAAGGAATCTATAGCATTTTATATTTATTATAGATTTTGTAATTTTTTGCTTAACCATTTATGAAATTCAAAGCAACATAAACTGCATATATTTTGACAAACATTATATAATTACCTAATGCATATAAAAATATATAGTTGTGTGCTCTATAATTCGTACAGAGCATGAAAAACCGTCAGTAAATCGCATAATCTTGAGGCTCATGACGCATGGGAAGCACGTCGGCAGAGGTTCAAATTAGCAATACGCCATCTTGACTCGCCATAGACTAACATAATACTTGGAAATTGTGAAAAAAAAATATTGTTTCCATTTTAGTATTACTATTCACAAAAAACTGTCCTATTGACGTTTTTTTTTGTTTTTCAAGTAAATAAAAAAAAATCTCAATAGGGAAATTTTTACTTTTTTGTTTTGATAAATAACATGATTGTTGCTTTTTAGTTAGAAAATGAGTTTCTTATTAAATTTCCTTATTGATTGTGCTACAAAATTTTTTAGTCGAATTTTCTTCATGTTGACGATTCGTGTCTGAAACAAAATACATGTTTATTAAAACCATGAAAATTAACAATTAGTATTATATTTCTATTATAACAGCATTTACAAATATCACAAAATACAAAATTGTATAAAACCTCATAAGACGCAATTTAAAATAAGAAGACCGCACATTATTTTGCTTCGGTACAGATAAAAAAGAAGCCTGTCAAATCCAGCAACATAAAAACAGAAAACATATAAAAACATAATAAGACGTAATTTAAAAAAAGAACAAAGCCAGATAAAGCAACATTATCTAATCTGTGGCGCTAGTTCAGTTCGGTACAGATAGAGGAATCTTGGGCGGTCTAATCCAGCAATTACGCATTTTAATGGCGTTCGTTCCCGCCGTTTTAATATTCCGCTCCTTGTTTTATACCGGCTTAGCCGAGCCCGGCGATATTAAGGTATTTATTTTATATTACATTCGTAAGATTCACTTTTGAATACTAATTATTTTTTATCTGTGGTTACGGAAGATATTTTTATTACGCCCTTTTTGTATTTAATTTTTTAATCTGTACATGAGATTTTTAAGAACATTATAATATTTCATATAATTGGAGTTAGGTACTGTTTAAATATGATAGCCTACTTAACATCTAAAGCGAAGGCATATTTTAATTGTAGAATAAAAGAGGACCCATAATAATTAAGAGAACGGTTTTATTTACATAAACCGTTCTTAAAACATATGTTCATAAAACGGATACAATTAAAGTTTAATACACACTAAATTAAAACACTAAAAAAACTAATAACCAAAGCGAAAACAAAACGCTCGCAAATGTAAAACACTCATTAATTTTTACACAACGCCACGGCGCGGCGTCAACTCGAAAACTAATTATAATATAAAACTAAAGTCCCGGCATAACTATATATGAAAACCAAAGGTTCAGCGTAAAATTCTACACGAAAGACTGTAACATTTATTAATACCAGCAAAGTTAAAATTAAACATGAAAAACGGTCCCTCCCTCTGGGGGGTAGGGGGATGACCCGCGAACTATGCTGTGCCTTATTTCGTTGCGAAATTTGTAAATTTATGTAAATTTTCCGTCTTCGTGGGGTGCAAAAGTTATACGGTAAGGTAGGAATGCGAAGTCAGTTTTACTGTTCGTGACTATTTAATATTAACTGTTTTGTGTGTGTTTTGTTTTATTACGTCGGGTTTTGTAAGTTTTATGATGTGTGTCCTTTCTTCATGTTTTTCTTAGTATTTTTATTTTTGTCCAAGTTTTGACAGGTTATTAAATCTATATATATAAAAATGAATTACTGTTCGTTAGTCTCGCTAAAACTCGAGAACGGCTGAACGGATTTATCTTCTATTGGTCTTGAAATGTTCGTGGAGGTCTAGGGATGGTTTAAAAGGTGAGAACCATTCAAATAATTGCCGGGAAACCTCTAAAACAGCCTTTTTCTAATTCCCATACAAACGTTCTAAATTGAGGCAGTACGAAGTCTGCCGGGTCAGCTAGTATTATATAAAGATATATTAAACCAACTTCAACCACAATTATTTTTATTAATTGTTATTGAATTCTATTACTTACAAGAAACACAATAATAAATTCCTGAAGATTTAAAAGTTTATGTAAAAATTAAAATTTGTTTTAGAGCAAAATAATCGCAATAAGTATGCTGTCGTTTATAAATGAAACGCGATAGAGTTTCTCCAAATGTTCCTCGTTCTCAAATTCTTCCTCATGTTCTCAAACTCGAGTTTGTCAGAAATCCTCAAAAAACTCTTGGCGAAATACTCTTGAGGCAAAATAATTAAAGATGTTTCATTTTTGGCAACCAAATACACTATTATAGAAAAAAATTAAATAGCAGTTAATAGGAAAAATCATTTTTATTCCCACGCATATATTCACAAAATAATTTGGTAATTAAGAAAGACAAATATTAATGACAGCTGTCAAAGTGCTTCTTGCAGACAATTCGCTAGGTATTTTGTATTGCAATATTACATTAAATTAATTTTAATTTTCATATTAACTCTGTTTCTTTTTTTAGAAAATATTTAGTTAAAATTTCCTATTCAATTATTATAGTAGCGGCACGCTATGATGGCCGTTTTGACGTTTGCACACAAAAATTTAATTTACATTTCCCACCCATCACGTTTTAATGTGTCAAAACGGCCATCGTATCTTGCCGCTAGAACAGCTATATTTCTATTTACCCTGGTCCCACCACCCATACATTTCTGACTTCAGAATTTTCCAGCAGCATTAGTCATCCCAATAATATATTTATACACAAACGTGTACTGTATAAATATTATTGCTAACAGTTTGCTCTAGTGACATAACGAGGACAAAACGATAATTGTTAAACGCTGCCTTATCTCCTAAACGTATGATATGACGGATGTATAATAAATATTTTATTTATTACTAGCCTTTGAACGTGGTTCCACTCTTATTGAAGTGGATTTTAATGTGGCAAGTAGGTAATCCTTTGTTATTTTTTATGTGGTCGATAAGGATAATATAAAATACATTTCCACATACAAAAGTTTTTTTTAATCTAAAATTATGTGATTTTTATACTTTTTAAAAGCACAGAATAAAAAAATGATAATAATGTATACCTATAAATTTATATACTGTTAGTGGAACTTTTTGGAATACACGATTGGGTTGCCTAGCGACGGTTGTTGATGTCAAGACAGAGGACATAGCGATATAGTGAGACTGGAGAATGGAGAACTGGAATAGAGACATATATAAGTAACAGTGTTTGTATTATTATTCCCTTCTAGTCTATCTCTAATAATACCTTGTTTTTTCGTCTAGTGTGAACTATAATTTCCATTTAAAAAAAAAGTTTCATTTTATCAAAAAAATATTTTTTTTTAGCTTTTGAAGACCACAGAAAAAAATAATTAGAGGCATGTATATGTGTAAAGTTTACGTACTCTATATTTTCGTTAAATATTAATTTAAATTAAAGTCTCAAGTCTAATTAAAAGTCCTTTCATCTGTTCCAAGCGTTTGAGATTATTTTCATTCGACGTTATTTGAAAGGTGCAATGTAAACAATAACATATACATGTAAAACATGTTTCAGGAAGCGTCTGTCCGTCTTATTTATTTACGTTCGCGCAAGGTTACGATAATACTGGGAAATTTAGATTTCGTTACAAATACCTTACTAATATTATAATGGAAAGTTTTAATTTTTGTATGTTTGTCTATAAAGAATATAACTACTAAAAACTATTGGACTGACCTCTGAATTCCTTTACCAGCTGTTAGTATTTTGTGTTAATTTTAATTATACATATATGGCTGTATAAAATTTATGTACTGATTTTTATATTAGTTATTTATAAATAATACCAAATACTAAAGTAATGGCATCTAATTCCGAGTTAGAATTAATCGAGAAAATAGCTTGATCAATAAATTCATAAGTTTTTTCTTCTAACCAGGTTATAAACATTAAAAAAATCTAAATTTGTAGATTAAGCCAGTTTTTTTAATATCTCGGAATTGGGTGCCATTTATTTGCCATATTATTATTTATTTTGAAATAATACAAAATAGTAGGAACAGCGTTTAACAAAAAACACACAAACAACTTTCACCACAAACCTTTAAAATTTCAAACGCCAAAAAACATGGTAACAATTAAGAAATTGAGACAAAAAGCTCAAACTTCGTTTCGAAGCTATTCGGAATAAATCAAGCTCGAGTGGCTCGGCTAAGCTGCGCCAATCACTGCGTTCCCTTTCACAGCTCGTAAATATTCTTAGCTCAAAACATATAGTTGAGCAAAAAATTCGAGCAAAAAATTTTGAGCAAAAAATTTCGAGCAAACGAAATGGTTCGGCAGTGGTTCTGAAACTTTGTGTTTGATGCAGATGTTGATTGGTTATGGAAATTGTTGGTTGTGTATAACTTTTATATTTTATAGAGGTACGTAATTTGGGAAATGATTACTTGTATGTGTATAACAACCCACTGCTAAGGAAAAGCCCATAAGTATTAGGTAATATTAAAACAAAAGTTCTTTGGTTATTTACGAAAAACTCATTTCTTTAATATATGTTAAATATACATATTATTATATTATATTAACAAATAAGAATTATAATAGGTTACTTTTTCAATAGTTTTGTGAAATGCGCATTTGAATCAGATTTTTCTTGTTTTTCAATCTTCAATTACTTAATTATGTTCTATTAAAATCCTCCATAATTATATAAAATTAAAAGATAATAGTTTTTGTCCCAAAAATCTCGAACTTTAACTTCCCAATTAACAAACTACACTTTTAAAAATAATAAGCAAAGTTTGAGAAGCGCTGTTCGTTAATTTGAAGTGGACTACATTACTAGGAAACCAATATTTATTTAAAACTATTGGACGTGTACACTTGTAGTTCGTTCGTAAAAAACTCCCTTCCCTTATTTTATGATTGACTAGCGGAGGTCTATTACTTTATGCAATTTCTCTAAAATCATAGATGTACAATTTATTCATAGGAATAATTATATTTTACTTGCTTAACATTCTTGAGTTCAGAATTTAACGCCATTTAATCTATAATAGATTTAGTCTATTTGAGCCGAAATGGCCTAGTGGTGCAAACACGTGGATCTTAACCAAAGGTCACGGGGTCAAACCCTGGCTAGCACCGCTGGATTTTCAAGTGCTAAATTTATGTTTGTAAATTCATCTCGAGCTCGGCGGCGAAGGAAAACATCGTGAGGACACCTGTATGTGCCGGAAGAAATTCTGACACATGTAAATCCACCAATCCGCAGTGGAACAGCGTGATAGATTAAGCTCAATACCTTCTCCCTAATAGGAGAAGAGGCCTATGCCCAGCAGCGGGATATGTACAGGCTGTGCTACGTTTTTTTTAGATTTAGTCTTATTTGCAATATAAGACTTAATTAAAAAAAAATACAAAACAAAACAAAAAGGACAAAACAAAGAAAGATATAAACTTATTGTCATATAAATTATTAATATTTGTTAATTAGTAATCTTTATATAAAATTAAAAGTTTTTTTTTTAATACGGTACTTTAGTCAGTTTCTATCTTTGTTTCGAAAAGTAGAAAAGAAATATATGTATAAAGACTTCTATATACTTACATATACTAGAATATACTTAAGATTTTTTGTATAAGTTAGTAAACCTCTATTTTTTACTTTCATTAGTGTACTATCTTTTTGATATTAAATTAATAAATATTTTTTTCATACTTCTAATTATTTCTTTCAATCAACCGCTTAAACCCTAAAATTATATTTCTTTGCTTGGTCACACATGTGTGTCTTACCAACTCGTATTACAGAACAAGAAAAACATTTAAACCATTTAACTTTATACTATAAAGTTTATAGGAAGTTAAACATTTAATTTTCGAATGAAATTTGAAAAAAGAACAATTTGAAACGTTGATGGCGAATCACGTTGGAAATAAGTCGTAAATCACATTTCCGGTCGTGACTAGAACGGTGAAATTGATGACATACGGGTTAGAATTTCGTACGACATTTTGTTGCGACTGTCGGACTTTCAATGTTTTAATTTAATGAGTTATGAGTTTTGGGTAGAGAGTTAATGAAATTATTTAGTATCAATTTTAATCTATCGCTTTATAATCATAGTTAAGGAAAGAGTGTGATTAAGGTATTCGTGTTTGAATAAAACTACTTTAAACGGATTTAAATCGCGTATATTAATTATTTTTATCATCCCGACGTTTCGAGCACT
>DVXP01004441.1:0-10362 GCA_018235645.1 Junonia grisea
AATATGCAATTTATTTTTGTTGGCCGGCACTTTTACATTTGGTCCAAAAATGTATGAAACGTGAATGATCTCCTTTATCCATGTAGTAGTGCCGATATGTGAGAAACTCTTATCTTACATAATTTAACGTATTTGATGCAAATTATATTTAAAAAAATCTTAATTTTATAGTTTGTCCTCCATATAAACTTTTGCTATACCAAATTTCATACTCGTTCGCTGAATTTTTAATTGAAATATATTTTAATTAGTTTTTTTTTGGATTCTTAGGAATTACCTTAGTAATAATAATTAGAAATGGGTTACGTTCCTTTACCTTAGTAATAATAATATAAATGGGATAAAGTAGGCTACTGTGACATTCGCGACATTGCAGTATCCCCGAGGAAAACCTAATTAATAAAATATCACATATCGTCACACCATCTTTTTTAATTGCCAATTTTCAATTTACTATTTTTGCTGTAAATGTTGATCATGATCAAACAATATATTATATTAACAGCACTTAGTCGTTGTTTATGTGTGAAGTGGTATAAATATCCCTAGTATCGGTAACTTTATTAAATGACACAAGTATATACCTATAGTATGTACCTATAGAAACATTTCTCAACGACTAAGGTGAAGGTTTCGGAGCTCAATCAATCATTCTCCCCTGAAACGGATTAGAGGACTTTGATGAAAGTTATATGTCAAAATTAGAAGTGGTCTGTTAATTAGAAGAAATAATTTTTATGAGCTGATCTTAGTGTAACGATTTTATGAAAACAACCTTTGCCACTATAACTCAGTTGCATATGTCTATATTTTTTTTAATTATTTATCTTCACTGAGTGACTTCATCTGAGTTTTTAGGTGGCTAGTGGCGTCCAAAGATAAGGAGTCGACGCTATTTATTATTGCACATAAATTTATTAAAGGAGGAAAAATTATACATGCGAGGGAAATAATTTTACTGTATCTATATTTTCTTACCTCGCTACAAGTATGTACGACAATCTTAGAGATGAGTGCTTAATACATTGAGAAGATAAAAGATTATAAATAATTAAATTTTATTGCAGCAAACTTATGGTGGCAGGTGTTGCTCTTATAAATTCACAATATTGAAATCAGGCAATTAAAAGTTGTTT
Source organism: Junonia grisea (assembly GCA_018235645.1). Classification (NCBI taxonomy): domain Eukaryota; kingdom Metazoa; phylum Arthropoda; class Insecta; order Lepidoptera; family Nymphalidae; genus Junonia; species Junonia grisea. The sequence goes on from DVXP01004441.1 coordinate 1,137, forward strand.
CATTTTAATAACAGAGGAAGGAATATTTTTCTAATCCCGGATCTTAGACTAATATAGATATTCCAAGGTATGAGTTGCTCAGATAAGTTACTAGCACATTTTATAACTGAGCTTAGTGACTTTCTCTTTAACTGTAGCTATCTAAATGAAATCACATTTTCGTTTTAACAGTTCATCTGTTATTTCTGTTTTCCTATTTTATCCCTCACTCACGAATCAGTGTTTTATAAAATGCAAAAAAAAAACTTTTTTTATAATATTGTATTATTTACTTTCCGTATAAACTAAAAAAAAAAAATATGCACCCATAGACTCCACGCAATCGTTCGGTGTTCAGATTCAGTTTCCTAATCAATTTTCAGATTTTAAATACCGAACGCTCCGATTACATACAAAATGTTCGATACGGTGCACACGGTCTTGTTTCCGTACGGAAAAATATCGGAAAAGTGATTAACTGAAATCGAACCGAACCGAAACCGAGGGTTTTGTGGAGCCTAAGGCTCACACACACGTTCGGTTTGGGTTCGATTCGGCTCAGTTCGGAACGCTCTAATTACATACAAAATGTTTGACAAGGCGCACACGTCCGGAACGTTTCCATACGGAAAAACAACTGAAAAAGTGCGCCCTGTCAAACATTTTTTTGTAATTGGAGCGTTCCGAACTGAGCCGAACCGAACCCGAACCGAACGTGTGCTTTGAGGCCTTATACTTATTCAAAATACATTATCGACAACTATCAAAGTTCGTATTAAGAGTCCAGATAATATGTATCGTCTTTAAGGTTTATACCGTCTTTATACCGGTACACCGTCTTCAAGATGCATTTCAAAGTTAACCTTTTAAAGTTCCAAGTTAAATCCTCTTACGGACTCGAATTTTCATAACTTAACACAGTCGAGTAAGATACTCTCTCAAGTTTTAAACTTAGGCGACCAACAAACAGATATTTAAGAAATATATTTTATAACTTAAATTTTAAAAGATCTACTAAAATAAAGTAAATTAAATACTCACTCTTTTTGCACATCTACCGATAAATAAATAAAATCTTTCTTGTACGTCTTAAGGTTGGCAGAGAGCGCAGTAGGGTTAAGCCTACCTTTTGTAAAACTTCTTTGTGCAATAAAGAATTTAAATAAAATAAAATAAATAAATAAAATAGTTTTGTGTCAGGATGATATTGTTGATACAAGAAACGTGCTCAGATATAATTCTTACCAATACATACATTTATTAATTAACCTTATATTTTAATGATAAAATTATTATGAAATATATTTATTGATAATTCAGAGAATTCGAGGAATCATTGAAGAAAATTTTAGCTGGAAAAACACAGTATTCTGACAACTTATTTTACTTTGAAAATTACTACATGGATTCGTTATTTTATATGGAATGTGGCAAATAAATTATTTTGCTAACAAGGTATTACACAACACTACAAATGTTTACATTTTATTTCTAACAAAATTTCGAGGTTTCTTAGGCTAAGACTAAAAGTAAAGTGTTTTTGTATCGTGCTTAGTAATTAAGGTAAAAGGTTTTTTCTTTCATGTGAAGTGGAATGGTTTGGAACTGAAATACAAAATAAATTTAGGCACTTAATATAGGTCTTAACGTTAGAGAGAAAAACTTGTTTTATTGTTTTAATTTATATTAAGAACGTTTTCAAGATATGAAGTACCGCCTAGAATACCGTACATTTTAAGAGGCTTACTTGAATGGTCTCATGTATTTTTCTACTATAGTAACATGTATATAAATTTTGTAGGAATTAGTAAGAATAATGTGGACAAAAAAGACATTATGTTACAAAGACACGAAGTAAATTTTAACATAAGCATTTGTAAGATAATAGTTAAAGGTATTTTTTTTATTTCCATTCCACAAATGCTACTTATGATAAACACTTATTCTTTCAAAAATTCACTCTCTCATATATTTTAAGATTTAAGTTCCATTTTAAATATTTTAGTGTTAAAAAAATGTTTAAAAAATATCACTTTATTTCAATGAGTGCCTCACGTAACAACACTTCTACGAAAGGTAAATGAAGTGACGCATAAGTTATTAGCACGTTTATGAAAATATTGTATTTCATTTTATTTTACTACTTAGAACATCCTGATAGAAATCTGTCGATATGGCACTAGACATGACTTACGCGATATGACATTCGAGTCGTGAATAATAAATTTATATCAACAAACAGACCGCTTCGCACGGGCTAAACACTATAAAAAGATGTACTTCAAATCTGGGGTATTTAAATCCCTCATCTTTTAAAAGAAGAAGAAAAAAGAAAAATATATTTATTCAACTAGGCTGCTGTAGCTCTTTTGAATCGTCAATTAAAAGTTTTAAGTACACGTTAACGGATAAAGCACCATTATATTGGTGAAAGATACTTTTAATTCAATCTACATACATACATTTTTTTTTTGTCTTCAAAATAATATACATAGATTAGTATCGCGAAACTAAACTTTTACATGTGGAATTGTTGCTGATGGTACTTAAGAATTATCATTTCATTAGTTTCATAATCAAATTCAAGCGATGCAGTTTCCTGGTACCATATACTTAGTTTGTTACAGGTTTATTTTTAAAATTTATCTAGTTTTAGAGGAATAGTTAGGACTATAATAACCAAGGAATTTGTTACTTGGGTCATACAGGTGTGGCTGCGGCTAAGCTGCGGTAACTACTAATTTCTAGTCTAGTCTCCTAATATATACTAGAAGATAATAATTGTACAAATTCTGAAGAATTCTTATATGCGTATTTATCATGAATTAAGAAGACTATAAGACTTCTGTAAAAAAATAATAATATATCTAAGTCTACAAGAGCGCTTTGAAACTTCTATTATTTCCGATAAACCATACAAATTGCATTTTATAGATTGGTTGATAAAATAAATTTCCCAGAAAGACTGCATAGAAATAAAATCGAGAAAAGTGACTCTATATATCAATAACAAGAACAGGAATGATGGTAAATACCGTTAGTGCGTGATATAGTTGACCTGCCCTAGAATTGCTTCCACAAAAATGTAAATGAAACTCTAGTTACGTAACACAGCCTGTACATATCCCACTGCTGGGCATAGGCCTCTTCTCCTATTAGGGAGAAGGTTATGGAGGTAAATCCACCACGCTGCTCTATTACAGATTGGTGGATATACATGTGTCAGAATTTCTTCCGGCACATGCAGGTTTCCTCACGATGTTTTCCTTCACCGCCCTAAAAATAATAATAAATCATAATTTGTTTTATACTAATACATAAAAAGTAAGTCGCTACGTAATGTGTAACATCGAAATATTATTTTATGATTTGTGTTGTATATTGTCTTTACTTTATTAATGATGTACAAAAGATCAATGTTAAATATTTTTGTTAAACAGTCACTGAATTGATTTTAATCATAAAACCATTACGTCAAATAACAAGATGATGTGTGCTAAGCGCTAAAATATTTTTTTCAAGGCGCGGGAAAATGCTATTGACGCGACTCATGCGCAAGTCACAAGTAGTTTAGATATTTGCAACATCACTTTGTTATGGTAATTAGAATAACATTGTAAATCATTTTCTTGTATTGATTAAGCGAAGATAAAAAACACAAAAAGAACTTTAATAAAATGCAATAAGTATATGTTGTTTGTAGGAAGTGTTGTAATAATATGATGAAACATTGTAATATTAACTGTACTTAATAAAATTAAACTTTTAAATTATTTCACCACCACCATAGCACAAATAAATAAATATATATGGACAAATCACACCGATTTAGCTAGCCCCAAAGTAAGTTCCAGACTTGTGTTATGGGATACTAACTCAACGATACTATATTTTATAATAGCTACAGATACACATCCAAAACCCAGGCCAATCAGGAAAAGATCGTTTTCCATCATGACCTGGCCGGGGATTGAACCCGGGGCCTCCACGTGGCAGGCAGACGTGTTGACCGCTGCGCCACGGAGGACGACAATTTATATGGTGCTAAGCTTCAATGGCATTCATATGGCAAAATTTGCCACAAACGAATATTTGACCACTCCTTTGTTGTGCTGCCACAAATAATATAAATTAAGTTTGGTCAAATCACACCTTATATTTTTAAATGTTACATTCGTTTAGTGACTCTCTTATCTTATTGTCGCGCTAAGCTACATATACCCCCACCACTTTCCATTTACTTTTTGCTGTTTGTAAATATTTCAAACACTTATAATAGATCCATTTACAAAAAAATATCTTAAATAGAATACTCAAATGCGTCAAAAACCCGAAAAAAAAATAATGACATTTAATTTTTCACCATAGACAATTTTTTTTTTTCACGTAGCAATTGATATGGGCAAGTGCAGCACGGAGTGCAGCCGCGGGCCGCGTCACAGTTTAATTAAGGACAGTGCACCGATCATATAGGAACGCGATTATAATCGTCATATGACTTCGCGAAGACCCAGCAGTGCCGCGCCGTGATACCGAACGTATCGTTTTACATAACTCATTTGTTTGCTATGTTGACAGATCTAATGCTTGGAATCTTCGAAATAATATTCAATTTGATTTACCTCCTTGTTCGAAGCCGGTCGTATCTAAAAGAATGTGTAGATGATCTTCTTGATTGTGGTTTCAATAATTTTGTAATTTAGACAATAGTTTTGATAGAACCTAAACGATACTCAAACTAGTGATTTATTTTGATCTACCAAATCAGTTGATGTACCTACCTACTTAAGATTTGTAAATTATTTACTTAATGCTTTAAAAAAATTTAAGAACAATATTACAATTTTTCTAATGTTAACCAGTTATGTTTTTTATTACCCTTATTATTAAATAATAGTGTATACAATTTTTTGCTTCGTACTTAGCATATTAGTCAAACTGCTCGCGAGCTCTTAGACTATATTTGTTTATAATACCAGTATTTGTACGGGGTTCATGAAAAACCACTCTTTTAAAATGCTTTTATGTAAGTATCAAACGAAAAAATGATTAACTGATCGGGTTTATATATAGGTACGTTTGTGTATATTATTTGCTTTTAGTTTATTAAAATATAAAATTACGTTTTAGTGTTTGTGTTAAGAGTTTAACAAAAAAATTGCGTAGGTACTATAAAGATAAAAAAACAATATCTTAGTTTCACGTGTTTTACTAGAAATAATTACAATTTACAAATTAGTAAATAGACCTTCTATTTAATACAAGATTTATTACAAAGATGTATGGCACGTTTTCCTTGCCCATTTACGGCTTAACAGAAAGTCGTATTTCAATCCTATTATAAACCACATCTAAGCATATTACCATTTATTTTACTTCCTTGAATAATTTTATTTATACACCAATGGGACAGTTGTTTTGTGAACACTGCTAATTTTCAGATTTTAACAAATACGTAAATCTATTTTGAAAATCTCACAATTACTTGTAAAATGTTAATAGCCTGTTATATGTTAATTAAAACCTATTTAAATAAATAAATAAATAACTAAATAAATAAATAAATAAATAAATACGGACAAATCACACAGATTGAGCTAGCCCCGAAGTAAGTTCGAGACTTGTGTTTTGGGATACTAACTCAACGATACTATATTTATAAAAGATACATATATAGACACACATCCAAGACCCTGGCCAATTAGGAAAAGATCGATTTCCATCATGAGCTGGCCGGGGATCGAACCCAGGACCTCCACGTCACAGACAAGCGTGTTGACCGCTGCGCCACGGAGGTCGTCTTTATTTATTTTTGACTAAAACTGATATATGTAGAACACCTTAAAAATTTCAATTTTAAATAATTAATTTACTTAAGTCTGTTTTTCTTAAGAATGTAGATAGGTATACAAACCAAAGGTTAGGTATTATTATTTTTTTTTAACCGAATTAAAAAACATCAATCCAAAGAAGCCAAATCTAATTCTCATCTAACTTGGCGTGTAATATGTAAAATCATACAAACCTCATCACTGTGACTAATAAGATGTGTTCATCTATCGAAAGTTCGTCACCTGTGCAAATATAGGTTCGTGAATAATTTACTATTTTAGCGAAATCATTATAGAAGTGATATAAAAGGTTCGGTTTGATGTTCATTAGAGTCTTCTAACATTTTATTTTATAACATTCTATGATTCATTTTATTGAATTCTACCATTTGTCACAAACGTTTTGATTACCTATTTAGATTTTAGATCTCGAAAATAGATAGGATCATAAAATAAGTAGAAGGAATAAAACTACATTCGTTGCAATTAATATTAGATAGATGTGTGTATAAACACTTGCACAAGTATTTGTAAGTGATTCCTATTGAAATACCTAGTTATTGTTTAACTCAGTCATTAATCTTAAGCCTTACAAGAGTTTATTTTAATACTAGAGTAAAATTACCAAAATGCACACAGATTCATAATATTAAGGAAATATCAACTTCAAAGTCATATTACTAATAATAAAATGTTATGTTGCATAAATGAAAATTCCAAATGAACTTTCTAGAAAATCACCTACAAGCCAAACCGAAGGCTTTCATGAAAAAGTCGATTTGAATAAACTATTCGTGAACAAAATCGCCGCCCTATCATTTATAGCTCAAATGAGTGCGATTATAAACATGCAAATTGAATGCGGCTTGCTCTAATGATAGGAAATATAACACATACATACGTACAAAGAATTTATTACTATACATTTGTACCCAATACATACCTAGGTCTTTTGCAAAGACCAAAGATACACATCCTATAGTACCTTGCTTTCTACTTATTAATTTTATTAAACATCTCTATTGCAAATAATATAGGTACGTATTTGGAGCCAAGACATAAATAAATTAAATAAAAAATAAATGTAAACATATTTTAAACAAGAATGTTTAATTCCTATTCCTACCTTTGCCTTTATAGAACTATGGCCTTATGGTTTTAGTAAAAGTGGTGTAATAAACAAAAGTATTTGCGACTTATGTTTTTCATAACTGATATAAACTATTGAATTTAAAAGTGATAAAGCCCTAACCGTCAGTTTGATCATAAAAGAAGGCGTTGATTTTACTGCAATATATCGAAATTACGACCCCCATGACCGCAGATCATTGTACGCCAGAAAGTCATTGTAATAACTTATACTACATTAAAGAAAACCGTTAACCAACAGTTTTTAATTAACACGATTAATAGGAATTCTATATTAAGCAATAGGAAAGGTATTATAGAATTAATTGTTTTTATGCGGGTACCCGCGCCAACCCGCGAACTGTCACCGCGATAAAAGATCACAAGCTACTTACAAATTTATTTAAAATCAAACTTTATATAATGGTTAATAGAGTTATATTTTGATTAATGGAAAATTGCACTTGATAGTAAAATGAAATGGTTGATATAAAAATGTCGTGAGCGATAACGTATCCTTACCGCTACGGGTTTAATTTGATAAGTGTTTGAAACAACGTTTATAAATGTTTTAGTTGGTGATTTCTTCCTGGTTTAGAAGAATATGATTTGAAACTATGATAAAACGAATAGAAATTGGTTTCTCAAATACAGCACCCACTCTCTGCTTTGTCTACTTGGTAAAACTGATACTAGTCGCATCGCTGACAAAATAATAATAAAGGACAATGATACTAGTCGTATCTCTGACAAAATTTCTATGAAAAAATCACTTAATAAATTATACACTTATAAATAATAGGTATTTAGGCCATTTGTCGAATTTCTAAACGATACTCGACCACCAGGCTTAACTAGTAACTTCACTTCACCGTCGTCGTCGTCAGCCAATGGCAGTCCACTGCTGGACATAGGCCTCCCATGTTTGCGCTAAACATCCCGGTCCTCCGCAACCCTCATCCAGCCCGCTCCGGCAACGTTGCGTATATCGTCAGTCCAGCGGGCCGGAGGGCGTTCTACACTACGTTTGCCAAAAAGCGGTCTTCACTCCAGGACTCGTCTGCTCCAACGGCCATCGGTCCTACGGCAAACGTGGCCGGACCATTGCCACTTCAGCTTACTAATTTTGCGAGCTATGTCGGTTACTTTGGTTCTCTCACGAATAATCTCATTCTTGATTTTATCCCTGAGAGAGACTCCGAGCATAGCTCGCTCCATAGCACGCTGAGCGACTTTTAATCTGTGGACCAGCCCTACTGTTAGTGTCCACGTCTCGGCAGCGTATGAAACTTCACTTCACCAATACTACAAAATTATAAAGATACCAGTGTAATAAGAGTTTGTATGAGTAGATTGTATAGAATAGATACAGATATCACGTACGTGTTATTGTGCAGTTTAAGATCACTGATAAAAGGATTTATTAATAGATTTTCACATAAGCATCGTAGTACAAAAGGTCATCTTCACAATTGTGTAACATATTCGAAGGTGGCACATTATTATTTGTTATTAATTTCATTTTAATATCACCCAATGTATTTATAAGTATCACATACAATATCTGTTAAACTTTTTCTACTTAATTTTTTTTTTATAAAATCATTATTGAATTTTGAATTGAATTAAAAAAAAGTCAATCAATTTTTATACAATAAAATAAGTTAAGCAGCAATTCCTAATTCCGAAGCAGTTTAATGCATAATTTATTTAACGATTTAGTAAAAAATATGAAAAATTGTTTAAAGCTGTAAGAAACTACAATTAATTATTTCCTTTCAATATAAATTCTTATACTTACATTGAAATCATACACTATAGAAATATCTGCCATTACATAAAGAGATTTTATGGCTTCGTTCTATTCACATAATATCACGAATCACATTACTTGTTATTTCTATCCATTATATTTCTTATTATCTTTAATTATCTGTACATAATTAATAAATATTTTTCCTCTAACATGCTACAATTGATATTACGTTGTGATAAGATTCGTCATGCGAAGTACTTTAAATTGTCATTGAATTAATTGAATGGCTTGTCACATATTGACCCCCCCCCCCTCCTCTGTTAACAAAACAATAAAACATATCTTGTGAATGAATTCTTTAAACATTAGGTATTGATTACAATTAAAACAAACATTCATTGTGACTATTTCTCAAAGCCTTCTAGTAAATTCTATTAGATGCGTGCCTGCAAAATGCCAGCCACATTGTACATAGTTATTTACTCACTAACAACGTTTCAAATGCTGTTACATTAAATTGGTCCAATTGACG
>DVXP01004442.1:0-10362 GCA_018235645.1 Junonia grisea
TACATCACTATTTATTTGGGAATAAAAACCTGCAACACTGGAAATGTCATTTTACTGACTCGAATTAAAAATCTTGGATAGATACAGTAGGATCAAAGATTATAATATGTGATTAGAGTGAAACCTATGGTAAATGGTAGATAAATTTTATATATTTATATATTATTAATTTTTTAATTAATGAATTTCGAGAACAGCCGAGCCGATTTCGTTAAGTATAAGGATGATTTTTATACGGAGAAGTTAATTTATAAAAGCGGTTGTTAAGCAGTACGAAGTTGTGTGACCCGGCGGTCAGCTTATAATATCGCTGCTTAGTTTTTTTTTGATACGTGGTACTTTTGAGTAGATACCACATTACAAAAGAAAAGCTCAATATTACGGTTCTAACTTTGTATAATATGCATATATTCGATATACAATAGAAAAGGAACAGCCAAAAAATATTTTGTTTTTCTTTGATTGATTCTCCTATAAAAAGTGTAAAGTTAGACTAGTGGCAGTTTTGGATTTAAACAGCGATATATACAAATTTTCGATTAGTATTTTTCTTAAGCATGATTCAAGCCACATCGTGTCGCGACTGGGCCCCACGTTATGGATCTGGGAGCACGGCAGTGCCTCCGCCAAGTCGATATGCTTTTATATAAAGTAATTCATGCCTGACCGTACTGACGTCGCCGGGACGTTCAGACATGAATTATGGTAAATTAATAAAAAGAAAATAAAATAAAATTGTAATCATAACTTATTTTGAGATAAAAAGAAAAAGATAATAAATTGATGATTGTACGTGGTGGTTTTATCTCTTTGATGTTACATTTTTTTTTTCACAAATAATAAAACATTATATTATATGTAACAATACTAAATACATACGTTTGATAATGAATCGGAGGTCTTGTGCAAAACGGTAGTTTGTAATGTGTAAAATAATATATACACCATAAGTTTAAATCATTTATTTCATTTTAATTTATATATAAAAATCATCTTAAAAGAAAATAATCTTCGACTAAATCGATTTGTTTTCTCATATGACAAATATAAAGATTTTAAAATGTAATTAAAAATATGTATAATATATCTATTACACATAATAATAGATTCGCGTCTGCTTGTATCACATGTATGCAGATACTAAATGCATTTGCTTTTAATTTCAGTGTAACATTATTAAATAGGTATTTTTGCATGCGTCATTCACCAGATTTAACAGTCCAATTTAAAAAATTGCATTTTTTTAGGGTACGCTTTATTAAGCTTATACGTAAAGTAATCGAGGCTGCATAAGCTCGCGAAAAATTGCGAGTGACAACGATAATATTCATATAAAACATAAACATCATTTGTTCATTATGAGACATTTCACACAAGGAAACACTAGCATCCAAAACACCTTTAAGAATCACAATATAGTCATTTTAAAACAAATGCTTACAGAATGAGGTAAATGTGAAATTAGTTTGTTCATGTCTTTTTTTTTATAATTTCCTTGTCATTAGAATAACTTTGATTTTGAAATTAAATACGTAAGAGTCAATTTTAATTCACGCCGGCTTTAATGATCAAGATAACTTTTATGTTATATATTTATTGTTAACTATAGGATTATTTTCTGGTAAATTAACATTTTGTTACATAGCAGGATTTATTTGTACTTCGAATGCAAAACAGATTACAGAACTTAATAAAATTACGTTAACAATTTTAATGATCTCATTATACAAAATATTGATTTGGACATATATTATTATAATTTGAGTAATATTAGCATATATTATCTATTCAGATTATCCTTTGATCAAAAGTATTTCTGTCAATCCACAAATACTATACTAACAGTAAGAGCATTCTTCAAAGTCCCATTCAACATATTGTACTATATCACCACAATCACTAAAATTACGTATCTCAAAAACATCTTTTGAGGAATGTTTAAATGATAAAAGAAAAGAAGCTAAAAAATTATATAACATTTTCTGATCTGTTTCAAGCATTACTTAATTTATATAACATATAAATTTTACTGGGTGCTATTTTAATAGAAATGAACACATATACGAACATTAACTTAAGTTAATAACTTAAGTTAATAACTTAAGTTAACTTAAGTTAACTTAAGTTACTGTGTTAACACAGTATCAACTAAAAACTTAAAATCAATAAGATTATTTTAAGCGTACAACACGCCTTTTTCCTTCGTGTAACTCAGTACATTGTATGAGTTACACGTTAATATAAAAGTTATGTATATTTTAACAAGTGTAGAGAACTAATTTTTAACGTAAACATACAGGCAAAAAATATAGACTATTACTTTACCATTTTTAATTATTACATCTTTCGACGGTAACATTACCTACATTTAATAAAATTTATCTATTTAATTTATATAAAACATCCGAGCCGGTAAAATTAAATTTTATTTTGTAATTGTGCAGTTAGTGTATTTGAGAACACTAACAATGACATTTATTTCAGTAGCGCTTTGTGTTTATAACCTATCATAACAATATTACGAAAAAATAATATTTGTTTGAGTCTCTTAGTACTATGAAGTCAAGAACTCGTTTCTTCGTCTGGCGGCGGCAGCGGGGCGTCCTCTTCATAAATCATTACTAATTTACTATACTCTCGTTTCCGCCGACGAGTCTGAAAATGAAATTTAAAGAACGTTTTTAATTAATAAGCACATTTAAATAAAATAAATAAAAACAACTACTAGGCGATAGATTAATAAATCAAAATGGCGCCGGTATTTAATATCGGTTTTGTGGACGACAGCAACAAACAGCGTTAACAGGACCTCTGGTATTATTACAGGACTTACAGATAAAAAAACTTTTTACACCATTTAATACTACTAATAATATTATTATTTCTCCAGAAATAAACCATATTCGATTCGCTTTGAACGATTTCACAGTTAACATCATTTATATCGCACAGAAGCTACACAAAGATTAGTGAAAACGTTTTCGAAACGAAAATATTCACCTTTGACTTTGATTTAACAAACGTTTCTTCGCCGGAACTGCTGGAACTAGTAATTCCTTCCTCGAGAGTCAATCTAGCCGCGACGCCTTCCAACTGTAGGTCTAAGTAAAGCTGCCCCAGTTGCTCGTTCACTAGTGAAGGCTGAAATATTTCAAGATTAACTTAATGAAGCTATATATTTCATTTATAAATATTAGAATGCTATTTATTGGCAATCTGTTGTAGTTTTATGTATTTGTATAAAATTTAAAACCATTACTATATTTATATAACTTTTCTTAATGAAAGTAAACAACTCACTTGTTCAAACTTTAGTAATTTTTCCCTGTCACAAGTAAGGACATCTTCCATATTCTCGGTTAGTATTTGGTACTTGTAAATGAGTTCAGATGTGACACGAACCTGCGAATAAATTAAATTGAAATATAATTATAATAATATTTGTACTTAAGATTACAGATAAGTTATAGTACCTAATTTCAAAATAATTTTACTAGAGTATCGTCGAGTTTGCTTCTTTAGTTTTCTTTATTATTATAATCATAGTAGTTCCTGTCCGCGACTGCGATCCTTTCAGCCAATATGGTTCAGTCGTCTTGCGTGGACGAACAACAACCATCAAAACTTACAAACGTCTAGAATTACGTCCAGTAATATGGCTAAGTCTAAACGAGTCTTGTAGTCAGTGAAAATCATATAATAACACTAGCAGTCCGGTACGCGCTTCGATACGTATAAATTAAAAAAAAAGTTTTAAAACAGAAAAAAAAATACTTTTTTTTTATTACGATAAATAAAGAACCACTCCACGGATTTTGTGCAAACTTCACATCCCCCAAAACCATCTAGTATGTAATCCAAACAAAGTCTTAACATTTGGTTCGGATAGATGAACGTTTATGAGTTATAAAATTACAACAAAAAGTGACATTATTTTTATTTGTATTTTTACCCCGCTGTAATAGCTTCGAGGAGACTTTTGATTTATTGTAATTATTGTGTATAGTACCATAGTCATGTTTTTTTTTCTATTTAGGGTATTTTATTTTTTGTATGAATTACTATTAGCTGTTTTTTATAGTTAGGTATTAAGATATATTACTGATAAAGTTTTAGTTTTAGTTATTTATAAATATAAAAATACAAAAAGTCACTTTTTGTATATTTATATCCAAAATCTTTTTTTATATATACAAAAAGTGACATTGATTTTTATACGTATAGATTACAATACCATTGTTTACTCACTTGCTCCATCCACGGCGGTTCGATTTTTCTCCTAGGGATCTTATTTTGCATGTGAGCCGCACTCGCGTTGACCTGTTCCGTACTCTGAAACGACATCGTTTCAGCATTCTGTGGAGTTTGCCAATACTGTAACAACATACACAGTTTAAATCCATAATCATATTATTTTATATATTTCTGTTAACAATTTATATTAAATTTGAAGAGAACATACAAATAATTAAAAATATATACTTCCAGTTTAATACATGTAGTAATAATAATAAATAGAATAGGAAATCCTTAAAATTAAGCAATCCTTGCTGATTTTTTTTATGTCTCTGGTACATATATTTGTCTAAATACAAAGATAGGGATCGTAATTATGTTTATTGAAAATTTTACTCTTGCCGCTACTTACTTTTCTGTTGTGTTTGTTAGAAACGTTTTTCGCGTCGCTCTCCTCATTGCTACCGGAGTCGGTTTTGAAAAATGACGAATAGAATGACGAGTAGCTGGATTCCTCATCAGTTTTTTCGTTTGTACTGTCACTGTTGCCCAGTCGAGCTTGCCTCTTATTGCGATTTTCAACTATGGCTTCCGTACTCTATAAGAGGACATGGTATATAAAAGTTTATTATTTAGTCATAAATATACATTCCTACGCTATATCAAATGAAGAAGAATATTTTATTTAATTATAAACCAAATATGGATATGTCACTGTCGATTAATTTAATTACAATCGTCTCAAAAGAATGACCTTGACTTCATTTGACTATTTGTGTGTACATTCTCTTGCTTGAGCGATATGATTGCGATTTTCGATTTATCGATGTTGTTATGTGGACAATATTATATTTTATTATTATTTATGTTCCCGATTATCTCAAGAACGACATTCGTCGCCGTCGTCAGCCAATCGTAGACCACTGCTGGACTCCTCAAACATTCTGAACGACATTACCGATCCGAATAGAGTTTTTAATACATTAACAACGATCCTACAAAAAGATTATGTGTCTAAAAAAATTATAAGCACTTGATTTTCGAATTTAGCTCGATGTCCTTCTACGAGCACTTGATTTCAAAATATATATTTATACATACGAGTATTTAATAACTATTTGAAACTTGTGCTTTTTAATTAACGTCTTTTTAGTTTTAATTATCGCATGAATATTTAAAATTAAATTTTGATAAAGTATAGGTTCTGTCTTTTAAAACCATAGTTCAACGATAAGCAAAGTACAAATAATGGAAACTATGTGTACCTATTATGCAAACATATTGTCTATTTTGTGGCTTCTTGTTTGAGGTCACGCTAATCCTCGAAGCTAGGTAAGTCCTCACAAAAAAGCTATAGGTACTGACTATAAAAAGCAAAAGTAATAATACTGCAAATATGCGTAAAATTTTAAGGGAAAAGTCATCCGTACCCGAATGGAGGCGTCGGCAGAAGAGTTACTAACGTCGCATGGTTGATCATTTTTACGTTCGCCTGCCTTCTCTCTCTTCCTCGTTAGATAGCTGAACGATTTACCAGCTGGCTTCGGGAGTAGGGTCAATCTACACGCCTGCGATGTATCATTGCAAGTGATTTGACATGTCAACAGGTATGGTGCTTAAGCTTATGAGTGTATTAATGTTAATATGAAATGATGCGGTGACAAAAACCTTAAGTTGTAGCAGCTGATGTTATATAGTAGCGTGTTAGTGTATAATAAGAACATATGTTAGATTAAAATGTGGCACACATTTAACAAGAAGGTAAATGATTCAAGTAAAGCGAGAAAGCAAGAAATCTTATCAAGTAAAAGTTGTTGTACTTATATTATTGATTACCCACTACTGAATGGAGTGTGTGTGTGTGTGTGTGTGTGTGTTTGTGTGTGTTTAGGATGAGAGGTTGCTTTAGTTTGTATGTATGTGCACAATGCATAATCACATGTCCCCATCTATGTCGAGAACAACTTTACCAATTTGAATAAAATTTTCGATAGTAGAAATATTTTACTAAAGGAAGTTGCAGTAGGCAATATGGTCTTTTTACAAAAATATAAGGATATCGAGCTCCTAAAATAAATGTTAACATTTCACTTGTTCTCGATTACATCGAGAATGGTTTATGTCGAAGCTGGTAAAATATTGTGGGAGAGGAAACTATTTTTTTCGAGTAAAGATTCTATTGTGAAGTATTTATCATTAAATCACTCATATAAAATTGTTATTTGTGTAAAATAAGTTATAAATGTAAATTTACAAATCGTGTCCATATAATATGAATGGCAACAAAGAAACGGTGCCCATTATTAGAATTTTTACCGCACTGTGCGAGTTTGTATAATTTCGTCTCCAAGGTTTTTTGTCCACAGGGATTTTTTCTTTGTCTTGTTGTTACGTTTTTGCTTGTTTTACTCTGTTTCTGATGGCTGCCGATGCCATCACTTCAGTTGCGCCCCAAAACGATAATTTCTGTGCCCTCCAGGCCCTATGCTCTGTGCCTGGGCACCTTGCGCACTATTTACCGCCCAACAAACATCCTATTTACAGTACTGCTAAAAATCCTCTAATATGGTCCGACTATGTCGATATTTATTTAGTATCTAATTAAAAAAAAAAAAAACAATTTTTTTCATTGTTAGGTATCAAAACCTTATGTGCTGTTCTAATGTATAAACTATGTTATTATTGACTTTATTAAAATCTATTCAATAGTTTATATCCAGTTAGGCATATAGATGTTAACAACAAGGATTTAAAACGGTAAAGCTTTAGAATGATTTCATCATAGCTATCATGATTATTCAATTATTGTTGATGATAAAATCAAATGTCTGAAACGCGACGTCATTGCTGACCAAGATCAACGCGATAACCAAGATGTTTTTTAGGAATACTAGCAATTTATTTACTTCTGTCGTAATATCATTGCGTATTTATAAATAAAATTATATTTTTGTTAGAAATATTGCCATAAATTCAGTAGTGTATTTTATTTGGAGGTAATAATTTACTTCCTGGTTATATATTAATATTTATGACTGAAATGATATTTTACATAATATGCAGTTCAGATTGTATACGCTACAATATGCCTACTAAAGTAAGCTAAGTAATATGTTCTGTTATACTATTTATTATCAAATATTATATTTCAGTTTCTTTTTGACGTTGAACAAAATCAAAATAGCAACTTATAATATCGTGATGACATTTTAACTTAACTAAACAAAATAACATGTTGTTATTTTTCAATAGAAAATTATAGCTTAATCACATCACTACAATTTAATATAACGCTGACATTTTCAGACGTAACAGTCGACAATCGATTACCTGTATTATAATAATAAATTACAATCTATGTCTTCATTTTGATTTACTAAGGCTTAATTCACTTAATAAATGTAAAATTATTGATATAGAATCATAATTACGATATTTTATTTATCTTAATGCACTAAGCGAACAATGTGTATAGTTATATATAGGTATCCTGTTCTAATGGCATTTAATGTTCATTTTTCTTTCTTATTTGTTGTTGTACGGTCCGTACGAATCACCGGCCTTTGCGGAAATGTCCCATGTCTCAAGGTCTGGACTTTATTAGGCTTTGGTAATAGACCTGTCTGCTGAGACAAATAATCAAATGTAATATTTGTCATCGTTTAACTTTGATGTCTTTATATAAATAAATAGACTCGGCGACTAAGCCCAAAAAAAATTACTAATTAAAATTTAATAATTTGTCGTTTACTAAAAGTAAATTAATTCATTGCAATACTTATTTTTTTAACTGCTTAATCTATCAGAATTTAAATTATCAGACGCACACTAATAATAGTTATTCAATTAATCGTTTATATAGAAATTTCTCTTTCAAGGAGAGTAGTATACGTTTAACCACACTCTATAGTATAAATAATAACGTTCTTAGAATTTTTGTTTTAATGGTAATATATTTTATAATTAATATTACTTATCCGTTGTAAAGTTCAAAGATTGGTAGAGTTGATTAGGATAAAATAATAAAACTCAATACGACAAATGAAAAAGACGAATTAATTATTGTTGCATCGTCTAAACTCAACTAAGTACAGAGATGATGTATGATGATAGTAATGAGTGCGATTAGTTCGTGGCCTGTGAAGTGTTACTGATAGTGACAATGAATAAACGAAATATCAAAATAACTTACCTCTTCATAATTTTTACTTGAAATGTCCAAAGCGTGCATGTTCGTAATATTTTGTGGCACAAAGCTTTGTTGTAGGGTGTACGAAATTTGGGGGTCGATGGACGAATACATGAAAGGCGATCCATAGACAGCCTGGCCGAACATCACGCATGGCACTAGAACGATAATGTGTAGACTAAAATAGATAACTTCTTTATTGCATGCAAATAAAGTTGACGACTTAAATCCTTTTTACGTTCTTGCAATTAGAACGTAGATAAGAGAAGAGTGAAATAATTAGGAAAAATCGTTATTACAACTACTGAAATAAATATACAACAATGTCGGCACTTACATTTCACCATCAATATATTCTTAAACGATGATTAAGAAAAAATTGTTTTTTCACGACCCCCTATTTTATAACGTTAATTGTTAAATATTTTTCATATGATATACATTTTTAATTACATCTAAAAATTAAGATTCATTTTCTTTAACGAAAAAAAAAATTACGTCACAGACAAAAAAAACTATTCCACAGTTAAAAAAGTAAAACGTCATCTTACTCTGCTGAGGCTGGTACTGCGTGCTGGGGGGATTAGTACTGGACTTCCTCGCGTCTGAGGCGGCGGTACATTCAGTACTCTTTCTGGAAGCCTCCTCGGGGTCGCTCGGGTGGTTCTGATAGTGGGAACCGTTCTCATCGGGGAACGAACCGTTGGGATCTGAAAAATTGTCGATATTGGATAAGTAGTTCGAGAAATATGTGCGGACTTATAAACGTAGGAACATATAAATAAACACGAATGAAAAATGTTTCAGAAATGTATGAGACCTGGGCCAGATCTAAGTATACTTTATAAAAATATTACTAATCAATGCCTAGACAATTGTTAATTAAATATTTCCAAAAAAACATAAGAGTTACCGTGCAAATTAAATGTAATTTAACGTAATATTGCAATACTAAATACAAATGACGGATGGCATTTTCTGTAATGATGTTACTTTGACAACTAGACAGTTGTCAAAGTAACATCATTATAGTAATATTTGCCTTTCTCAATTTGCAAATTATTTCGTAAAAAAATGAAATTAGTTTTATTAATTAACCGCTATTTTATAAAAACTTTTCTATTTAGTGGTGGACCAAACTGAAATATCTATTTTGGCACACATGTCTAGAAACTAGTGACATAAACTAGTCGAAGCTAGTAGCAAGTAACAGTTTTTAGAAAACTGCGCAATTATTACAATATTACATACAGAATAGATAACCTTCTTCTGTTTGAAGTGGTTTAAAATATCAAATATTAACTTTCAAGTCATGTCACTCAAGTTTTCGTTTGTTTTTCTTTTATAATTTTAATTTGATAGCTGGAAAACTTAAATACTTAGTATTTAATGTATGTTACATAAAATTAAACTTATTTAAAATACTGACAATTACAAATAATTTCAATACGGTTTTAAAATAATACAACAATACTAACTCGGATATCCTTGAAGATGGAAAGGATTTCCATTTAAATTATTCGCTTGCGATACTGTTGTGGGTTGAATTGAAGCCGGAGTGTAGTACATTGGAATAATACCTGAAATATAGTAAAATATTAGATGATTGCAAAAATTTAAAACTAAAATTTCTGCAAAATGATAGAAATGACCAGAAACTTTTTTCTGTTCGCTCATTTGTTTGTTACGTTTATAACTTTAAACAATACAATATGTAAGTATAATGTGAAACAAAATAAAAAAATTGCATGTTATTTTTATTTGTAAACAAATATACTTTAATTTTCTAATAAATAATATGCACTAGTTATAAAAAAAATAATAATAAACATTGAAAACGAAGTCACGGAAACTAATATTGAAATGTAGGTAAATAATAAAGTATAGACTCACTAGGCATCGATATAGGGTTGACTAGAGACATCTGCTGCGGAATG
>DVXP01004443.1:0-10360 GCA_018235645.1 Junonia grisea
TTTTGAGTAAATTGCAACATTGTTTATACCATATTGCGCTAGTTTTTGAATAAAATATTATAATATAGAGTAAAAAAATTGAATCTGGTGAGAAAATTATTAGTATTGGGGCGGATGACGGTTGAAAATTCTGACAGTTGATTTCAGGTCTGATGTCGGGACAATGAGAAGACGAGTTGCTTTGATCAATGCATTAATTGGAGTCTCGAATACGGAATGTGTTCTAATGAATTAATATAATATCATGTAAGTTGAGAGGTGCACCCATGCACACTACACAGGTTTTTGTCCGAAAACTCTTTCTTTAAAAATAAATTTAATACTTTAATAACACTGACAGATATGACACCTTAGTACAATAACCTATGCAAGTATGTATATGAAAAAAATAAAATTTGTCGCATACCTATTTACATATTGACTTATTATTCTTATGACTTTTTATCTTTGAATTAATTTTCAAATCGAAACATATTTTTGTCAAGACCAGAAGTAAATATTCTCCAACACGTCACTAGCAAGACATAATCAATTGTTACTGACATTATACATTAATTTAATTAAAATGTTACTTGCTAAACAAAATATTTACCTAAGGTTATTAGAATTTAAGTATATTTTTTTCGATAAACCGTTTCTGTTGGGCATCTATTTTAATATGAATGTCTTTCGATGTTACTTTTAATGCTCTTCTATTGAATCGTGATAATAATTTAATACAACAAATATGTAATTGGTCAATCATTTTTTGTTTATTAACGAATGTATATTAATATGTTTTGACAAGTTACATGTCTTTGTTTATGTAGAGTATAGAGTGGTATATTTCTTATTTTAAATATAAATTTAACATTTAATTTTTATTTCTGCTTTAGGTATGTATTTCACTCCTTTTTTCATAAAATTGCATAAAAATTATTAAAAATAACAATGGTATTCTCTACCATACATATGTATCCCCCTCCCCACACCCCTCTCTGGTGCGTACACCAGCAGTCCGGGGCCATACCGGACTGCGTTTCTCCTCTCGGCCGTATGAAAACGGATGCGTGAAACCCCCATCTCACGCACCCACGGCCAGAGGTGGAGTTAGAGTTTATTCGTTACGTGCAAATCTTTCAATAACAATATCTAATACATATTAATTACAATACAATATTAATAATGTATCAGTATCAGCAAACATAAACGAAAGACAGGAAACGCACGAGTTATTATACGAGACGTCAAAGTTTTAAATCACAAAGGCGTGGTCCCGACACTATTTACACTAATGCCGTGTAAATCGTATGGATACAGACTGTAAAACTATTAATCAATATGTAACAACCAGCAATCGATCGAGATAAAGACAGCTCATTATCACCTCTCACACCGAGATAAGGCTGCCGTCGTAACCGATTTATAGCGCTACTTAAAGATACTTCATGCTATGCTATTATTTTTTAGTTACCTTGTTCATCTTATACAGTTATATTCTAACGAAACAAACTATCGGGTATACCTACGTACGTATGTAATTGAAACAGAGGTTTTTGTTTAAAATTGTTTGTATAATTCAATCTGAATATAAAACAATACCTATCATAAATTAGGTTAGTAATATTTATCTTAGCAAATTGAATGTTAGTTGTTTTAAATCATGTGTGATATCACATAAAAACTTTTAAAAATGTCAAACAAATACGTACTTCCTCACAAACAGCCTAGTTCTAAAATTGAAAGCACTTTGCTCTTGCACTCCCTTAGCAAACAAAAAAAGGATAAATGATATGAACGATGCACCCCCTTCAACACAGACCTTCCTGCTCTAAGGTCAAACTTTTAAAGTTACTCCTTTGCGATAAAGGTGTATATTCATATTGAGCTACGAGTATAAGCCGCTATATATCTTTGAATGGTCAGTCTAAACCTAGCCACGCCCCAATAAAGCCTACAAGCAGACGTAGTAATTACCTATCACTCATTGCTCATGTATTAATAAATAATGGTAATGTCCCAGTATTTTACAATGTAATCTTGACGCCAAACACATTCGGAATACGTAATATAGGTAAAATCAATGTAAACTGTAGCGTAACTGTATACAAACGACTAGTTAGCAAAGAAATGTATGACTTAAATCTTTCGAGTTACAGCTACTACATAATAGTATATAATACCTACATTATGTAGCTTCAGTATCGAATGTGTTAAAGGACCCTATTAGGAACTACATACTCACGTCGTTAAAAGATCTCTGCACCTTTTAATAAGTGTTCACTTGGAATTCACATATTGACTGAAAATTCCAACAAAATTCCTAATGAGAAATATGGCAACAAAAAGCCCACGAGATATGCAAAATAAAGAAAAAAAATCTGGTAATTCATGGTAACCTTTCTTCCCACAACAATGTCAACATAATATAAAAACAAAAGTTACATCATGTGTTAAATATGCCCAGTTGCCCACTACCGATGAAATATCGATGATTTCATCCGGAGCTAATCGTATTGAGATATTAATTAATTGGTGCTCACGTACGGTACAACTGCCTCCATGTTTATAGATAGATATACCGAATAAACAAACACTACTAGAGAACTAGGATTTGTGTATTAAGCTATGGCTTAAAGGATCTGCATCAGAATAAGTAAGTCCTGTATGGAATAGAAAAGGCGAATTCAGAGATTTTTTTGTTAGATTTTACGTAGAATCTGTAGGTCGTCCAGGGTCCGGTGAAATCTCTTGCTAGAAATAGCTTTATAGCTGCGTTGCGTACAATGAGTGCAAGAGTCGGAGAGCTAATGAGTCGGATGATTCATCTCCTTTGTCTTCCTTCCTACACCTCTTTTTCTAAATCTCTTTTTTTTAATATAACAAATGTCGACAAATGGCAGTGATCACACCTGCCTGCCCGTTCACTTTTTCCTAATTCTAAAAACCTGTATGTGAATTAATATTTTTATTGATAGTAAAAACACTCACTAAAATTGTCCCATAAGTTGAAAACATTGACAAAATGACCCCACATAGATACATTTTTCTTCAACATCTCATAAACGGCATGGTTACGAAATATTTAAAAAAAGCAAAACATTAAATTATTAATCTCCACATCAAGACCAAGTAAATGGAGATATAATTAACAAAACCCGTTTAATCTTCACGTTAAAATATGTTAACATTATACAGAGATTTTCTAAAAGCCGTTATATCAACTTGATGTTGCAACAATGTAATCGTGTTTGAGCTACACCTTGAGACCCTTCCATCAAAATGACATGGCATTAAGATGATCTTACACCAAAAACACAATTATGTTAAGCAAACATAAATGAAATACACTTTTCTGATCTCGTCTGAGTATTACCTACATATTTTTCAGCTAAGCACTATTATTAATTATATCCCAATAAAAAATCTTTCTTATCACCAAAGCCATTCCTTCATTCTTACTGACCAATTGTTTTTGTTACTCAATTGCTAAATTAAGAAACAGAATCAATTCCAAAAAAAGTACCCACAAATACGTATTTCAAGAAAACTGGTTCATCAAAAACCAAAACTTCAGATATGATGCGAACCTAAAACAAACATTGCCTATCCATCTAATCTGTGAGATGTGGTCCAAGCAAACGGCTCTGGTAAATATTATGGCTATAATCCGCTCTTCCTGATCAGGATGACTTGGTTATGCAGTCAGCGGCGCGTGATGCGTCACCTTGCGCGGTAACACGAGGCGGCAGTGGCATAAGGGAAAGACGATAGCGATTAAAATAATCATCATCTTTCTGGCATTTTTCTGCCAGGAGCTGCTTTTTTCTTCCTTGGGTTTGACAGCTTACTGATTTTATACAGAGCAATTGACGTCTGATCTCCACAGCCATAAGTGATTTTTTTATGTTTTAGCATAACGATTTCTATCAGGAAAATATTTATACTAATATAAACATGTTCCGAATGGACATCGGGCCTGTAATCGTCGGCGTTAAAAACACATTCAGCATCACTACATCGGAGCGGCCGACAGCGAACAAAATAATACCAACCTTAATTGAATCAGACTTTACTTTGCAAAATTCTATGATCTAATCACAGGAACTGACTTTTGTCTACACTTCTAAAGGATGCTCTGGTGTCGAACTTAAAGCATCGCTGCTGTGTCTTGCTCCATGATACCAAACAGATGTCGTGAAATTTTTCGTGGTGTATAGCAAAGTACTCGTAATTTTGAGATTAGGCATGCAGTAGATGTAGTACAATAAGAATACTTTTTGATGTCTACAATTATTGGACTAGTAGAGAAAAATTTTATATGATTTGTTTCTACTAGTAAAAATCAACATTATGCTAACCGAGACAAATAGATAATTATACAAGATTTATTACCACTTAACAAAGAAAATGTAAACATACCTTTCATAATATTACCAATCCTAGAAGTGTTGTTAGATATACATAAATATTTATAGCTCGTAAATACTTACTTTATACATATAAATGTACTTACGGCTATGTTGGTAGTATTAGCCACTTAAATACGCTATTATGTTTATAAATCACGTGTCACTGTGTTTGTCGCAGTCCACTGAAACGCATAGACCGATTTTCATGTAATTTTCAAGTATATTTTGATAGATAGTATGAAAATAGGGCGTAAAGTATTTATATTTTACACTGCTACGTCATTAGTCTCCTTATCTAGAAAATTAAGCACGAGGGAAGATACGAGGGGCAGCTAGCATTTTAATAGATTTTAGGCTTTATTGATCGAGTAAATCGTATACTTATTTTTAGGTAAGTTACGAGTTTATCTGATATCATGATGATGATGAATGTTAACCACCGCTCATGAATAATTGCAGCACCAAGCGAGCCACATATGCAAAAGCAGCTTCAAATATTAAGAATTAAAGAATTATTAAGGCTTATTTCCCCCCTCGAATAATCTAATCTAACGGGAGGAAGAAATTTTAGATAGACAGTGGCGGATTTACCCGACCTAGGGAGGCACATAGGGAACGAGAGGTATCGAACTTTTTTAGCTCAATTGGTATATCCAAGTTAGAGAACGGAGAGTTTCGACCTTTTAAGCGAGGGGTGACCCATGAATTAGCACCTAGGGCGTCATCAAGCTTAAATCCGCCACTGTAGATAGGTTGATGTACATTAAACTTCATCAGAGTTTAACCTTATTATTGAGCAAAGACGTTTTTCTTAGGAGTTCTGGCTTCTTGATTCAACATAGATAGTATCAGTTTTCTCTATGATGTTATCGATTGTAATCATAAACAAGGAAGCATCACCAGCGTCGTCATGTTACGAATAAAACATCGAATCATTAAGCGAAGCGGAACCCGTGATGAATACAGAATACACATTAAGATTACTATCTATTATTTACGACATAATCATGCGATTTAATTGATTTTACTATGTATTTGATATGAAAATAAAATTTACGCAAGAAAAGTAAGTTGTGATGATAATTTGAATTGACAATCTTTTTTGTCATAATTCGTCGTCCACTTTTAACCCGACTTCAGAAAAGCCCGAAAAGATTATTGGATAGTCTGATTTATCTCATGAAACATAGTGAGATTTGATTAAGATATCTTTTATCCGCCATTGTACGTTAAATACCTTAGCTACTTTAGTGTCACACCAGTAGTAGTGTAGTACACTAGTAGTGTCCTATACGAAAAGGAAACAAAAAACTCGATGTATAAATTAATTAAAATATAGTATTTTAAGCCCTGGCGTATATTTCGCAGAGTATGTAATTTGGTTTAATGTTTTATGTGTATGTAGGAGGAGGGTGAGTAGAAGTTTAATTTCAAGTTTGTGAAGTCGCCACTCTTATCCGCAATCTTGAAAAATAGGGTCCGTACAATTTTCAGGCTTAACCTCCTAACCTAGCAATCCTATATCGAAATGAAAAGGTTATTATTTGTAACACACTGAATTAATTGCTTCTTTGTTCTTAATACTTTTTACCACAAAATGACAAACAAAAAGCTATAAACAAAAATTCGTGACACATTTCAGGCTTTAATTGTGGTACACATTTTTATCATTTTTCCATTCCCATATCCATAACTTCAATCCAATTATAGACATTATTAAAGGATGCATTAACATATGTCCCAAGGTTCAAGGCGACACACACAACCTTTGAGAAACATTACATTCAGTCATTACTTGTATGTTATGATTTATGCTTTAATAACGTCGTTAAGAACCTTTTAACTGAACTACGTCTCCAGGACATATCTCTCATAGGAACAAAAATTGAATGACATTTATCATAAATAAGTTTTGTCGACATCATAATAGTGTTTATAGATACATTCTTGAATGTAGTTTTCTTCTTTTTCTCCACTCCTGAAAAATCTCGTGTTTCTTATTCATTCGCTACAACTTCACCCCAAAACTGTGATAGTCCGCTTTATTTCCTATACGGCTATACCCATAAGTTCTCATACCTAATATAATAATTGTAAAATAAAAACTTATAATAAAACCAGCCTTATTTCGTTAAAGTCTAATGAGCAAATAAATCAAACACTCAATATTTTTATTACACTCGATTTTTATCAAACATAAAAATTCGCTAATGCGATCGAAGCCGCGGGCGATACCTACTTAGAAATAAATTATTACACAGTACTTAGCGCTGTCACGACTAACGTGGGAGTACGATCACGTCTCTGATTTAAAAGCGAATAATTAGCCGTTGAAAAAATAATAGGCGAAATAATTATAAGAACCGCCATAGAAACATGGCCTCAGGCCGGTGCCGAATTGACGAAGTAGTTAACAAATGGGTTGGTGCCTGAACATAAGGTCCGTCCGTGCCCAAAAAATACAATTAAAAGACACTATTTTACATCATTGACCATTTAATGTTGAAATAGTGGTCACTGGAACTGATTGCGAACTAACATGACAAACATCTGCATTGGTCATGTGGTTCATAGTTGTATAATTGTTTGTACACAACACAGAAGTAGGTTTTCATATCTCATTGATCTTTCTGACGGTCTTAGAGTGTGGAATGTTTGCCAAATATTATTTTGGTCTCCAGAGATCTCAATTCTTCATTACATATCCAATCAGCTCGATTTTAAAATACAACGTGTAAGAAAAAAGGCTACTATAGTAGGGGTTTAAAGTTTTCTGTAGACCCCGCGCAAGTTTGATCCGGCACTGCCTTAGGCATCACACCTCGGCTTGAAGGCGGAAGCGTTTTTCAATAACATGCAATATTTTGGTACTAAATTTAGATTAATTTGGTGCAATTATTTATAGCTTCGAGTGTTTTATTTAATGTATGTGTAGATATGATAAAGTTAACAGTTGTACTGATAAATATGTTTTTTTATAAGATCAGTCGTTTAGATAAAATGGCCGAATATTATTGTTATAAAAATATCTAAAGCACAATATAACAAGCATTTTTTATAAAATTACGACAGAACTCAACTTGAACCTGCATTTATGCGTCTAACGACTGGAGTACATACTTTACTACATACATAGTTAGATGGATAGATGTTTGTCTGGTGAAATTTGCTGCAAGAACAACTGAACAGATTTTGATGAAACTTTTCAGTAAAATGGCATATAAATCAGAATAGCAACCTATGTGTTAGAATCCCTACCTACTATTAATAGTATTATCGTTTTACTTTAGTGCCTGAATGTGCAAATTTAGACACCGATAAACGCATTTAACATTGTTTCATATTAATCCCAACTTTAATTAACTTAAATATATACCTACTGTATAAAATGTAAATAAACGTTTTACTTACTAGACTTTACCTACATAATAGCAGAACAGATTACGTAACACGAAACTTCTTGTATCTTTAACCTTTTGTAATGCATTAGTCTTAAGTGTTTAATGCATTCTACATGTAATGAACATTAAACAAAAACAACTATTAAAATATCTTCATTCTTTAATTGTCATTAAACGTAATTTATTATTACAATTCTAAAGCTTGTAAATATTTCTTTTTTATCGTTATCTAGCCTAGATTGTTACACATTTTTAAGGTTTTTATGTTTTTTAAAGCTTTGTCCGCATTGTTTTAAATATATACGGTTTTCAAATACTGTACGATATTAAATTTTACTATCAAAATACTTCCAACTAGTAACGATTACAGTAAAATGTATTTACAGTCATTTAGGGTATCAACTTACCACTACATTGCTCAAATGCGCGCTGTGTTCGACTTGTTTCAAATGCACTAATTTAGAGAAACTCTTGCAGTAGATAAATCCATTTCCATCTCCCTTCAAGTCTCGGTTCCAAAGATATCTAATAGTTTTTCTCGATAATATATAATTTAACCAGTATAATTACAGACACTATACATAATCATTTAGATTGCCAGTAAGGATAATAAAGGTGGCTTCCGAAGTTCCGTCGTCGGTACGTCTCCTTACAGATATCAGTCATGACCAATCTGGGCCATAAACTAACATGTGTTGGGGGGTTGGGGCTCTTCTTTCGTGTTGTCTCTGTAGGGTTCACTTTATGAAAGTGGGTATAATGTATTTTGATCCTTAAAGGACACTATTTTATACAAAAATTAGAACCTACCGGCTAGAATTATTTTGAAAAATTCGTTCATATTGATGCATGTATGAAACCTGGAATCAGAGTCCGTAGAATTACTAAGGTACCAAGGAAATATCTGTTCAAAGAATAACAACCACTACCATATCAAATGGCTTCTACGTTTCCTGGTAGATATAATGTTCCTTTCAAGTTCAAAAATGCCTATAAGACATCAAAGATAATATTAACGCGCGCTATAAAATCATTATGGACAATAATAATTAAAATAATCACATAAAACTATCGTATCACAGTTTATTCCATGAATTACTCTATGAATTGTTAATAGTTTCTGAACTTTGCCCTTCCCTGTGAATAAGGACTACATTATATCAGCAGCTTTCAATACTTTGTTATTTATACCTTACGATATTCTAAAACGACTTTTAGGAAGCCGATAAGATATTTAAACGGAATTCAAAAGCTGAAATAGACAAATAACTGTCACTCAATCACATTGACCTCGCACTAATTTAAGTTAACATTTAGTGGTCTTATTTAATTATTTATTTTTAAATACATAATATCGTATTTTACCTTTGGATTCCTATAGGTATTGACACATACTAGCGAAAGCTTTATTACCTTTCAGAGGATATGATATATTATTATATATGATGATATGATATATTATTCTTTAAAAAAATAAATAGTATAATATATTGGAATAAATCGTGTCGATGTCGTGAGATCTAAATGACCTCATTTATTGACTCACATAATAATATGACACAAGCTCTAGGTTTATACATTCATGTTTACTACGAATGTTTAATATAAAAGGAAATTTTTAACACTTATCTCCTGTGATGCGTCACGTCCCAGTACGGAGAGTACATCCGCACTGTCAGTACATTTTATTAGAAATATTTGTACATATTACTAATTATAATTAATTATAAGGTGTGGTTGTAACAGCTCATACTTTATCAACTAGAATTGGGATTCTGCAGAAATTTCCACGCGTTATATTTGAAAATTAACGAATTTAGTTTGTTTCTGTCATTTGAACTTTAATAAGGTTTAGTAAGCCTTCGTCCCACAGTCAAGAGATGTATAAAACTGTTAATAGTTGAATACGAAAAAAGTATATCAATAAAAACGCCTCCAGACAAACACAAAGAAAGTTTATTATTTTATATAAAGGCGCTTATCTGATACGCCCTATTCTAGAACTATAAAAGACTAATGTGGCTAGTTGTAGCCTTGTGATGACAGCTTGTTTAAGGGTGGTTTCACACGGAGTATTATGACATCCAAAAATGAGTGCGAAGTAGCTAATATAGACACGTTTTCTACGGTAAGTTGAGACCTTGAAGCCATTTTAACATCATATTCTCCTCCTGTTTTACTCCTGTCTCGAGTGCTTTTCCTCCACCCCCCTTTTTCTCTTATACCTTTTTTAATCGCATTTGTGCCTCCTTTGGAGGGACGGTCGATCAGAAGGGCTGTTGTAATCACTAATGTAAGGTGACCTGACTGCCCACTAATTTAAAGATATCATTACACAATAAAAATTAGTACTAAAAATAACATTTTGCCTTAACTCTTAACAATTTCAAATATAAGACCTATAAGTTGTACCTACAGAATTTGGCATTTGCGTCAATAAATTTTCCCACACAATAATACAAACATTAAATTCATTTAAACAATAGTCAACAAAAATAATTACATAAAAAAAAACTTGTAATTAAATTTTTCTCGTGAGATCTGTATAAGCCGAGCGTGTATGCAAAG
>DVXP01004444.1:0-10359 GCA_018235645.1 Junonia grisea
TATAAGTAGCGTAATTATTATACTGTAATGCATATCGACCAATGATAGTTTTTTTGATTTCTAAGTTAGGGCCCATTCCCACTTGTGTGTTGGGTCCGGATTTTAATCGGATGTCGGCGTTTCTATACAAATCTGCAATTTTTAATCGGACGACAAGTGTGAATAGCTCCATATAAAATGTTCTGCCACTGGAACATTCGATTAAAATCCGGATCCGACACACGACAAGTGGGAACGGGCTCTTACTTCTCTCCAGGCGTTACTGTAAAGCAGCTATCCCTCGCTGGACATTTAAAATTAACTTAAAATATTGGTACGTCCCGTCAAAATAAGAATGTTTGGCAACGCTGGTTGACAGTGTCAAAAATCATGTAAAAAAATAAAAAAATAAGCGGAATTTATGAAAAAGTCAGTGCAATAAAAACTGCTAGAGCTTAATTTTCTTAGCAATCCTGACCCAATCCTAAAATAATTGTCAATTACGCATAAACGCTGCGCGCGGTGTAAGCCTTGCTGCCATGCCGCGTACAGCGCACGCGATCTAAATGCCGCGGCCCACGCGCGCCGGCAAATAGAAAAGTATCTGTCACGCTATCTTTAGACTCATGCGACATCGCGCAAAAAATGTTTTTTAAACAGTTCTTATTCGTTTGTCGTTGATTAGAAATTCATAGACATTGAAATTTATAATTACATTTTAAATGTAATTATCATTTTTCGAACCAGTAGCAATGTAAGAACGTTTGGCTGTTGTTTTAAGTTCTTGTTATATCTACCTAATTTTCTTTAGTGCATCTCCACACAGCAAAAAAATATTCCTGTAGAAATTCAAGTCTAGGTGTTACAGTTTCAGAAGTTGTGATAAGACACTATCTATAACATGGTAAATCATACAACATATGAACATACCTACACACATTGTTAAGGAAGTGAATACAAGTAAATTATAGCGATTTTAATTAAGTGTAAAACTTTTATAGTTTACTGGGAAACCCATTAGTTCATTTATTACTCTAATTTGTATTGCCGTGTTTTAGGAGGAAATAAAGGAAAACTGTCGCGTCGCTTATCTACTGGTTATGGCGAATAATTTAATATTTTATTTATTAAAAAACTAAATATTACTATATTTTAAAAAACTTTTTTTTATAAAAAATACTAGTCACGATCATCTATCTACATACGAAATACCTGATGTGCTACAATCAAGTCCTTCAATCGCTAAAGTTACCTGCGGCACCATCATGTTTCATACTGATTTCCTATTGAACCCTTTAAATGCAATTGCGCAAGTTGACGGGTACATTCAGTACAATGGAGTATGAAGGCAGTGTGTCTGCGGCGGCGGGTAATTACCGCGTCACGCCGCCGGCAACAGGTGCCCGCCCCTCCCGGCTGTCCCGTGACGTCACTCACCCCACGCACCCTTGTCTATTTCCTCTACAGCTGACTCGAATTTTTTCCATTATTTATGATTTGAAATTAATCGTAAATTGATTTCCTACAGGTATATACGCATCGATATCGCTTGGTTGAAATAAAATTGATTCAATTGATTTAAATCGCCTATATTAATAATTATTTTATCATCCCGCCGCTTTAAAAACTTTATGACGGTCATGGTCACGGGCAAACACTGATCGATTTAATCCGTTTAAAATTGTTTTATTTCAATGTATAGCAATCATGAAATCTAAGAACATACTATGTGAGCGTATCATTTCGGACAAAATTATTAATATGATGACGTGTAATAAGTAGTTCCTTCGCATAAAATCGCCGTTTCGGTCAGTTTGTTGCACAACAGCGTGCGCCTAGTGTTTACACAGCAGCACGAGAATACTAAACAGTTCCCAGCGACATGAGAAGTGGGTCAGCGACTAGGCCCCGCCGCTGACCGCACGTCTGCGGTGAACTAGATACTACTTTGGGAACGTTTCACCGATCCGGCAGTTCTCTTGCTTTATCCTTTTGACCGACTACCACAATTCCACATAGAGAACATACTCTTGAGGTTCAATTTTTTCACAAAGCACGAAGACTTGATACTAAGGTAAATGAAAAATGAAAGAAAAAACAAGTAATTGTTTCTCCTCTGTATGTGTTGTTAGATACACTAGTTTACAAGGTCTGTTCTGTATGTTCCAACGTTTGTTATGTTGTTATTGTTTCTTATGAGAGGCACATACATATGCTAGGTATCTACTACAGTAGGAATAATGGAAAATACAGATGATACAGCAAATTGCGAGAGGCTCCGAAAAACTATCTGCTGTGAAGGGATCGCGTTACATCAATGAGATAAACGCGCCGTTTCCTGTCTTTGGTAACGTGGACAATAGTCGGCGCCGCGGCCTGTGCAATAATTGTTAGCTTAATGTTTGTGTTACAGAATATAGGTACATGTATTGCGTTATTTCGATACTAAACAATTAGGTAGTTTCGTTTATTCGAATAGAGACATTTTCGTCCAGAATTGTAAAAACAATGATATGGGTGCACGGAGATTTAAGTTTAGTCGTTGGATTGTCGCAGTTGAGATAAGATATAAAATATAATATTATATTGTAGACAAGTGACAAGTGGGGCGCGTTGTTTACGGAAGGCGTTCTGTCACTGTCGCTGAAGTGCATTCTTCCGCCGACTCGCGCCGATGTTTCCGATTGCCGCCATCCGTCGCGCCGCGTCACCTGACTGTAAACACCACGCGAAGTAGTTCAGCCGCTCTGACCTCGCTGTGACTGATTCTACAATAGAATCGTTATGTCGTTTGCGCATAACCCAAATGGGCGTAATGAGTTCCGTGTGGAAAGCGCCGCGCAGGCGAGCGCGCCACGCACCTGCTCTCTATTGTGCATTCCTCGCGCTCGCCCGCTCGGCCCGACCGAGCGATATACACTGAGTGATGTGAAAACCATCAAAATTTACATATTCTTAGAAGACCCTAACATGTCGTTGGAGGTATCGAAGAAATGAATATGATTTAATTTGTATCTACCAATCTTAATTTTTTTTTAAGTTAAGGGGTACCTATAGATTTTCAAAGTATTAAAGTGTTTACAGAAATTAAGCTTGAGGTTACTAACTTGCAGATTGCTTGTGCCGACATGTTAGAGAATATCTAACAATAAGTCTTAAAATCTGCAATAGTAGCTATATTGTATAGAAGTAATATCATGGATGTATTTACCCATTTAACGTTATTGTATTAGCGCTACTAAAACACCAGCCATTTACTACCTATTATAATATAACTTAAAAGCTTGCGTCGATTCTTAATGTCTACAAAGTTAAGAGACTTCAAAGGCATTTAGCCCTCAAGCCTTGAGAAACGAAACTTGTAACCCTATTATTAGAACATTTTATATAGAGGCTTTAGTCTTGCTTTACTGTTGTTCTATTTGTTGTTGTTGTATAGGCTCGTTAAAATTTTATATGTACTAATTCGCCTAACAAGAAATATAACGCTTATTCTAACCTTATTAGATTCCTAATTGCTACGTGGCGCTACAGATTATTTTTTGGGTTTAGTGAGATCATTTTATTTTTTTATATGTAGAAGAAACGAAAATCTCTAAAGATAATAAGCCTAAGTTTTATTAAAAAGCTCTCTAAAACAACTGCCGGACTCTACCTATTTACTATTTGGCGCACAGACGACAAAGTTAGCGCAGTGGTCATAGCTACTAACCTAAGCGTCAACAGTCGCGGGTTTCATCCCCGCTTGTCATGAGCATCAGTATTGGTCATTTGGATGTCTGTAGTGGTCTGAGTGTTTGTGTTGTTTGCGGTTTCGGACTCCCGACCCTGGATCCCAAGATCTTACTGGGGCGTTGAGCGTGACGCGTTTATCTATTATTTTATTTACTTTGTATAGCCCTAAAATCCTAGAATTAGGTACCCCAGTAAAATCTGATCGATAAATGTTTAACTTGATCAGCAAAACTTCTTCGAAAGTATCAGACAAAATATATCGACAGTAAAACAGAAAGTCTCAACATGATATTTGCAAAGAAGTGAATTTCGCATGTGTTAAATTTTATTGTTTTTGCTTGAATCATAAGTTCGCTGCAAAAGTAAAAGGGGAATACAATGATCGTTAGCTCACAGCGCACAGCTGCGGGCTGGCACGTCGCCCGGCCGACCCACCAGGGCACGCGAGGTTAACGCTCGCACCACACTTTTACTCTTCCTACAACACTGGCAGCACGGCACAGCACTGGTCCAACTCTATTACATGTAATAAAATCTACAACGATTATTATAAATCGATCAATTCTTCGCTAATACTGATTGAAATTAGAAACAATGGGAACCGTTGTTTTAAATTTCTTTTCTGAGGAGCTTGTACTTAATACGAGTGTAATTACGTCGATCGTTAAATATCGATTTTATTTTGCAACAATCACACTGGACGCTATCACAACAGATAATATATTACAAGTATCGTGGGCGATAAGCGCGTGAGCGGCTGTGTGTAATAGAGACAAGTTTAATAATGGTGAGCGCGGCGCGGGGCGGGGCGCGGTCAGCCGGCCAGTCTTGACTCCTCTGCGGCCAGTAGTTCCCGTGATGTGTCACGCAGTGGTTCTGGGCGTGCTGTTCTCGCTCCCGTCCTATCTATACTCGGCCGTGCCTTTCAGGTGAGCCCTGAACGTGAAGTGACTGCCCTCGTCGCAGCTGTGACCGTGTTGTTCCGTCTAAAAATATGAATGAATAGTTACACGCGTGTGTCCGTGTCGTGCCTTGTGAGATTCCTCGTCAATAGAATGAACTCGCATGAATGTTGAATATTCAACTATAGATAAATACATATATGAAATATGAATATGCAGTTCATTTTATAAATGTTTACCTGATATTGTTTGTGGAGTTTTTACAGTGATCGCGGCAAATTTTCGGATCATAGTTGAAATGTATCGATTGATTAATAATTCCGATCACGACCGTCACGGTCTTACGCTAGCGCGATCGAGTCTGTGCTGCCCCGAGCTGGAGTAGGCTTCCGCATGTCCACCTCCGCCGTCACGGCCTCTGTGACGTTTCGCGAGAGCGCGACCTTCGCCGAGCTAATTGTCAAAGTTTGTTGATTTCCTGCTGGCGAAGGGCACTGGCTAGTAAAACTTTATAGAGCGGCCGAGGCGCTCATGGCCTATGTGTTGGGTTATGGCTCGCTGCTTTGAGATTATCGTGTTTTGGCTTTCTGTCCTTATCGACGCTCTACTGTGGAAGTTAGTATTACATAAGTCTGCATTAAAATGTGCTTTATTCGACCTAATTGATAAATTATAATAAAAAACAACAGAAAGATCAACGGAACGTTCAATTCGTGAATGGGAACAGCGATTACCGCTCGCGATAAATGTTTTCATCATACAGGTGTCCGATGTGTCACCGCTCAACGCTGCCGACAGATGACACGACTTTTAAAACTCATTTGTCATGACATGTGTATATTTTAATTTTTAAGTCTTAATGCCAGAAAACTTTAGTGTACGGTTTTGGAACATTTTACGCATATAAACGACATAGGTATTACAATATAGAAGTAAGCGCGATATTGGGTTAAACGCGAATCGTTACGACACGGTATTGTTTAATTTCTTTTGTATTTGTCGCATAACTTACTGGTTATGTTTGATATTGCATCGAAGTGTAAATTGTTATCGATTGCAAGTGCAACAATCTGCATGTCATGTACCTTTATCAGGTATTAAATTAATAAAATGAATGCCCTATTATGCAAGTTGTTAACAAACAAACACGTAGTTATTATTTTTTTGATAAAACAAGTCGAAATAGTAGGAACTAGTATCATTTAAATTTTCCATCCCTGCGTACCAATACTACAACAATTTTTTATTTTTAGATTTTGAAGAATCATGTACGAAAAAATCAACAAACTTCTTTCATCGAATTGTTTATGTACATATCCGTTTAATAACAATTCGGCACACCTCGGATTACGGTTATCGAAATGGAACATTGATAATCGAATATTTGTGTAGAAGTTTAATCGTAATGGTTTTTTATGGTATAGGGGAGCAAACGAGCTGACATATCACCTGATGGAAAGTGAATGCTGCCGCCCATGGACATTTGCAGCACTACAGTTGCCGGCCTTTTAGGGGAAATGGATGGGGATGGGGTGGGAAATTGGGCCTCCGGTAACCTCACTCACGCCGCGAAACACGATGCAAGCGACATTTTACGCTAGTTTTCCGTGAGGCCGTTGTATAACTCCGGTCCAGGCGGCCCGTTTTAAACGTTTAAATATGGCAGTGAATTCTCATAATATAATATCTACATGTGTGTCGTCCTCGTGTTGCAGGAAGGCGCGTCGCAAGGAGCGCGAGGGCGACGGCGCCGGCGACCCCAAGCTGTACCTGCAGGAGGCGCTGCTGGAGCGCAAGCTACCGGAGCTCGACATGCGCCAGCTCGTCGACCTGCCCGACGGCCTCGACTACAACGAGTGGCTCGCGTCGCACAGTCAGTATACACTATACAACGTCTTACATTGTGGTAAAATAGACTTAGTAGACACTATCAGAGAGCCCCGGCTTCGCACGGGTATTCGTAAAATTTTTAACCAATTAATATAACCTAGGCTGATCGGAGATAAGCTAGCTTCCCAACAGTGAAAGAATATTTCAAATAGTTCATGAAGTTTCAAAGGCTATTCAATTGAAAACAAATAAACATTCAAATCTTTCCTCTTTATAATATTAGTGGTAGATATTAGAAATTAATAAATTGTAGTACCGAAAACGTATGTAAAAATGCCTGAAACAATTGTTTCGGCTTGTGATTATATTCGATAGTATTTAACACCACCAGTAACAACACATAAAGTAAACATGACTCGTATGTAAACACGGTGTCGAACGAGTGTGACGTGTTTGGTGGGCGCGGGGGGGGGGGGGAGGCGCGGGGGCGCGGCGCATTATCGCGCCTAAAATAAGTTGTGTAAACAGCGGCCCGTGGCGCGAACATTTGCATAAACATTCATTTCTGCTAGAATTTTCGAAAAGAGACACAGAGTCGTCAATGTCATTGTGGTAGTAGGTTACAGACATCTTGTTACTATTTCAACGACACCAGCTACTGAAGTCATGACAGAATGTTTGAATTAATGAAATCCAGAGAGACCCAAGTTTTTTTTTTGTCAAAAAATTATCATCTCCTTGATGATGATTTCGTCGAAGTCTGGCTTTTTTAGTTTTTGACAGGTTACTTTTTTACATAAAACATTTGCCGCCTGACCTCCGCAACCCGAAAGGCGAGCCAGTAATCATTCAAACTAGATCACTAGAATACTTTTTTCCCTGCCATGAATAATGATCGTTATCAGTTGGTTATGATAATAACCGGGACTGACAGTTTTATGTTCTCGCCGAGACACGATCTACCGGATCATCTGCCCCGAGTGGAGATCGAATCTGCAATGATCGGTCTAAAGAAAGAATAATAAAATAATAGTAAAATATGTTTTTTAAAATATATTTTTCAAAGGTTGATGTCAAAACTGGTGCTTTATCTCGGTGTCGTGATGTTCCAGCGCTGGCGCTGTTCGACCACGTGAACCTGCTGTACGGCACGGTGTCGGAGTTCTGCACGGCGGCCACGTGCGCCGACATGACGGGCCCCGGCGGCCGCACGTACGCGTGGTACGACGAGCGCGGCAAGAAGTCGCGCGTCGCCGCGCCGCAGTACGTCGACTACGTCATGACCTACACGCAGAAGACGGTCAACGATGAGACCATATTCCCTACTAAATACGGTGAGTTAGTGCCTCGGCGTTATGAAAATGTACAGTAAAAGCTCCTCGTTTGCGGGGGATATCTTCAATGTGTACGCAATTCGTGATCATAACTTTAAACCATTGCCATTAATTGGCAATATGATGTAGGGGCTTATAGAGGACTAGCTGACTCGTGCCCACTACGTTGGGCATTCTTTCGTTGGGAATAAACTGACTACCACGTAAAAGCCTTTTTATTTTTCGGTTTTTTATATAGCCTATGACACTCAGCAATAATGTGGCTTTCTATTAGTGAAAGAATTTTTAAAATCGGTTCAGTAAATCCCGAGATTACCCCTTACAATTTATAAACACACAAACTTTACCTCTTTATAATATTAGTATAGATAAACCACAATACAAATTATCATTCTGCACTAAGGGATTCAGTATTCATACCCTTAATAAAAAAATTATGAAACGTAAAATTCAAATTAAGCAAAACTTCAGAAAACATTTAGTCTGGTCAAATTAGATTTAAAATACATCGGAAATAAGGATTTTTGAATTACATTTATGGTGATATTTTAAACAGTGAATTATTGTAACCTCGTTGTCTAAATTGATTGCACTAATTGTATTTTTTTCTAAACATTCTATTTAAATTTATATTGGTTTTCGGTGAAGATCTAAATACCACATTATTTTTTAAATATTCCTTTGTGGTTATTCTTCTATTTATTTTTAATCTGACGTAAAGTGATAATTGCCATTTATGGACATCTGTAACACTAGAAGAGTCATGAATGTGCGGTTTAAAATAGGAAAATAGATGAAGCGGTATGGGATGTAAGGGCAGGCCATCTCACTTATTGTATAACAGCTGCAACAACCGACTCTCCGTGAGAGTGTGATACAGGCTACAGCATCTGAACATCTAGTCAGTGTAGATTTTGTCACAATAGATACTATTCTCTTATGACAATAATGCATTCTGACATGTAAAAACTTTTTTATGAAAAAATAAAAACAGTTCCTCGAATACTTTTTACTACTACTCATTATTTTTTTCATTCGTAAAGATTCCGTAAATGAAGAGCGTCTACTGTATAATGTTTTTATATGTATTTGAGTGACCTAATCCTATTTCGAGTTAAATCAGTTGATCCTGCGCGTATCAGAATATCGTAGTTAAGATTAGGATGATGTAGTTTGCAATGTTGCAAGTATCAAAGGAAAACACGTTGAATCACTAAACACGGGGATTTCCCTTTTTGTGATCGTTTCATTGTTATGATACTGGCGTGGTTTGTCCTGAGTTAATTTAATTTGTAGATATAATGCTTTATTAATTATAACGCTCTATTAATGTTGTAATACGCAGCGAAATCAATATATAATAATAGGGAGCAAGGGAATCTCCGCATTTAAGGCTATCGTGTTTTGTTACTTGTTAATATTATTACAATGCAATCAAGTTAGCCTAGGCTTTTAGAAATTAAACTATTAACTATTAACTGCTAAACTTCTTTGATTGTATTCGTTTTAAAAATACTAAAGTTATTAGAGGTGTTGATTTCTTCGAAGTTTATTTTACGAGAAATTAACAGGCACTCAGACTTGCTTACGAAAGGTGGTTTTGTGTATCGCTTGAACGACATTGATGCCACATGCTTTGTAAAACCATTATTACCCCTAGTACGGCGTTTCTTTTTTTTTGGAAATTTATTGACATACACAAACCTCCTCCTACACCACCTAAACATACTGTTTTCGCTAAAAAAAGGTCATCCGCCTCATTTGGAACTTTGCTGCCCTGCGAAAGCTAATTTTGGCGCCCCTAAAAATCTCCCTAGGCCCTAGGCTTGAGACTTACATGTTCTATGGAAACATTATTTTGATCTTGTTAATTTAGCGAAAATTTCAATTTTCAAAAATACTTTTGGAAAAACTTAAAACTGACTTTATTTTCATTTGAGCAGGACTTAACCAATTCTTTCTAGGAGAAAATCCATTGATTTGACTCGAAATATTCCGTTAATATTAGACATTCCCATCAATATTATTTTATTGGTACGCTTGTTATATTGTTTATGTCAGAGGATGGCGTTGATAATTGCTACGCAATTTTAACTTTTGCAATGTCATCGTTTTTCCATTAGTTATTTACACATTTATACACACACATATCTTTCTGAAATAAATAAATAAAAAATATGCTTAATGTCGGTTGTCGTTCCACAGCGAACGAGTTCCCGGCCGCGTTCGAGAGCGTGGTGCGGCGCGTGGTGCGGCTGCTGTTCCACGTGGTGGCGCACATGTACGCGGCGCACTTCCGCGAGCTGGCGCTGCTGCGGCTGCACGCGCACCTGCACCTCACCTTCGCGCACCTCACCGCGCTCGACCGCCGGTTCGCGCTGCTCGACCACAAGGAGACAGAGGTGACGATCACGATTTACACGCCCAAAGGCTAAAGCCGCACTAAGATGTCGTCGTCATCGTAGAACAATGACGGATTTGAAAAAAATACGAAATTCACTTTTTAACATATCGCACCCCCGGTGCGACACTGTCACTTTTGCAAAAAATTCAAAAATGAGTTAAGTATGTAATAATTA
>DVXP01004445.1:0-10358 GCA_018235645.1 Junonia grisea
AAGGTATTGTACATCAGCAAACGCCGCTGTCGGTCGCTTGAATTAAATGTACAAAGATCGTGCGTTATGTTGCGATGTCAATTCTCTCATTTCTAATAACATATTTTGTATTTGTAAAATGAAACAATCATTCGTATTTTTTTAGTTTTCATTAAAAAGAGGTATTTTTGATGATCATATTTCCTGATCTTCTACTTTGGCTCGTACGTATGGTACAGAAGATGTGGCCTTACTTATGTTGTCGTTTATTTCTTTGTTTTTGCATTTATGACATAGTTATAAAATAACGAATGATACATTCAATTAAAGTCGTTGTACCAGCTGTACGTCATAGCATAAGTAAAATTAGCAAGACGGTTATTGTTTAAATATATTATGAAAAATAATACATTAAGAATAAAAATTAAATAATACTTTTGTCAAATTATTTTCTTTCTTCAAAAAGATAAATCGATGATGTTGCAATATAGCCTCGTGTGTTGCTGTCTGCAGGAAGGGGACGATTACTTTGGTTGTATGACTCTATTAGAGTTTGTCGAGGTTGACTTCCGCAGCAAGCGAATCCTTTAATGTAGCCGTATATAACGTCTATACGTGCCTTAGCAGCGGCTTATTTGAAATTTTACATTGAAAAAGCAAAAGAAAACTTCTTTTTGGGACTTTAAACTGTATACGCTCTTGATTTTAGATTCAAGCAATGTAATCCGGGTTTAAAAGTTTACAAAGAATCGAGGATGCCTTTTGTCTTTTATTTCCGCTCTGCGTAATTTGTGTCGAATTACTGAAAACATGAAATGACGTACAAAAAACTGACTATTATAATTTTTCACGAAATATTTATTCAAATGTATATGGTATTTATTTTTCGTTTATGCGATTTTTTGCTTTTCTAGCCATAAATAAAGCCATTTTATAGCCAATTTGAGACTTTGTTTCTATTTGTAAGTATTTTAAACGCATATTTGAAATTACACATCCTGGTGGAAATAAAGCAGAAATATCGCCATCGCAAACTGTCGCAACAGATTGTCGCTTTCTAATTTTTGTAATATAGATTAGTTCACCTGTTTAGCACAATGACTGTTTTTTTTTGTATTTTGCATAAATGATATAAAACGATCTGGTTTGTTGTTGTTTATACAAAACGATGCCAGATAATAAACAGCAACGAGTTTACGTATCTATCTTAGGAGCAAAACTTCAGATCATTAAATAGGAATCGTGTCTTGTGAAAAAACATCGGATCATTAGATAATTCGCTATAACGGTCGCGGGAATCGCGTAATGCCCTCATTTTCATAAGGATCATTAGCCAGATTTATAAT
Organism: Junonia grisea; assembly: GCA_018235645.1. Lineage (NCBI taxonomy): Eukaryota > Metazoa > Arthropoda > Insecta > Lepidoptera > Nymphalidae > Junonia > Junonia grisea. The sequence continues at coordinate 1,326 of DVXP01004445.1, forward strand.
ATTAGGCAATAGATATTAACTTTGTCCTGAGCAATAATTTATTTTCTCCCCTTTTGTGGTCGGTGATTTACGATTTTAAGACTTTTTAATTACCACTTTAAACCTCAAAGTTAAATCTTTATAAGAAGCTAGCTATTTTGTTTTAGATAATGATAATTTTAATATTCATACAATTCATTAACAGGTGATCAAAGGCTTTTGTATAACTACGCTTTAGTCGACGTAGTTTACATAATAGGTTTACTATTGCGACTAATAGTGTATTTCAAGTCTTGTTACATAATATTTTTTTTAACTACCTACCATGAGCATGAGAAAGAAATACGACTTCATATATAATTAATTATTAATTAAATGAAATTTAATTAACAACTTTTCTCACTTTTAAAATTGATAATGTTATAATTACTACCAATTACTTCAAAAGTTCCGTAACAATACCGATATGTTTTAACAAAAGAAGTTTTTAAACTATTTCTGTTTATACTCGAAGCGTTTCTGTTTGTTTGTAATGTATGGCCGCAAGCGAAGAACTTTTTAGGTTCCATATCTCCTGTGAGCTTAAAAGTTTCGAGAGTTGCTGAAATTCATTTACATCGCTATAGCACTCTGTTTAATTAATACATAGATTATTTCGTATCTGTGTTAAGTTCAGTTAATCTGACACTATATTGTATTCGTTGTTTTAAATTCGATATCTCGATAACGATGCATAATACAGTAAAAATGGTCAGGACTTAATGTAGTAGAAAATAAAAAAAGGAACAAAAAGTGTCTTATAAGTGATTTCCGAATTTCATCGGATAGCAGAGTTTTTGCCGAAAAACCAATTATACCCCTTCTTTCAAGATGTCGGTGAAAGCTCATAGGAAATTTTGGTCGAAAAACTCAAGTTAAGCTTTTCTACGTGTCCCCTACAATATATCAAAAAATTAGATGCGCAAATTCACTTTTTTTTAATGTATATAATGACTGGGTTATATGACACTATGTCATTCAAAGATGTGTACAAAAACGACCGAATTTTACAAAAATCAGAAAGTGATTTCTGATTTCCTCATAACCAAAAATGTTCTACTAAAATCAATAGAAGTAGATTTGTATAAATAGTACATCTATTAAAAAATTGCATATTAAAATAGCGATTATTTTCAATCAAATTTAATAACATTAAATTACGATCACGGCACTCAATTCAGTCACCGATGAGAATTGAATAGAAACCAATCCGGTCTAAGATGTCTTGTAACAGACTTCAATTTGACTACATACATAAGTAAGCAGGTAATTCCGTAAGATTGTCATCTCCACGTCTCATTTGATTACGGCGGATCCTATCTAATCCCCGCGAATCGTGATCGCGTATCCGAACGATGTTACGGATATTCAAAGCTGTGTCAATATTCGTCGTTTAATTTACTATATGGATATTTATTAATAATAAACTTAGTAATTTTTATGAATATGTTTATTAATAAAACAACTTCTACAAAAAAAACTAGTTTCATCAAAGGCACTAAAAACTAAATAGTTTCCACGAAGCAAAATGGGTATACTTATGTGAATTTTTTCTTTATTAAAACGAGTTGGTTACTAAGGGATGATAAAATCGTAAAAATGTAGCAAGTACCTACTTAAGAATGGAAATGAAATAAATTGAAAAAGAAAAAACACATTTTTAATTGCGCTAGCTCTAACATAGATTATTACTTTGCTGATAAAACCACACATCATAGAGAAATGAGACGGGGAAAGTTATAAAATTTTATTAAATTTAATTTGTTTTAGACATCTGAATCATCCTCTTTAGTTTTAATTTCATATGTACAAAAAAGCAAGTATGAGCATGGTTTAGTTCGTATGTATAATTTAATTTTATTTACTTTGCTCGTGTCTTCTCTCGTGTTGAAATTACCTAACGTTATTCATGTGTTAATTATAGTATTTAAAAATATCCTGGGCCCGTATTCTCTATGTCACGATACGTAACGTGCCCAAAACGGATGACGTCATATCGTGCTTGTCAAACAATCTTACCATGGCACTTTACGTTATTTTGTAAGCACACGTCTTGAAAATGTAAGGAATAGCTTAGATGATATTCTTGTCTTTTTGGAGATCGCACGATCCGTTTCTATTAAAAATCTTTCAAAAAAGGTCACCTGTTGATTTTTTAATAATTTCATAATTACTTATTTGACAGCATGGAACGCGCCAACGCAACGTGACATTTCAATTTCATAATGTCATAGAGAATACGGTTTAAATACGGTTTACGGTTAAACTTTGTATTTAATTTCGACTTTAACCTCGAGTAACTAAATAACTTCTTACGGGAAAATTATTTATTCATAGAACTGATAAAAACATCAATGCAAAGCAGAAATTACTAATTATTATCATAACAATATTGACCTTGCATATAATCACTATTATCGAGAGCATGGAAACAGAATACCTAGATTATTCCGTACCTAATAGGTACCTACTGATCTTTTTTACAATTGATAACATGTACCTACCTATATTTACGCGTTCTGATGTAATTTAAAACTTTAGGTAGTATGCATCATTAAAAATAGTCTAGATATTTAATATACAAATAATAAAATGTAATAATATAACGTGTAAAAAATTTTGTTAATAGTTTTATTCTATTTCCGATTTTTGTTGAATTTTCGGAGAAAGTGGGGGAAAAATGTACAGTAATTTCCACTACAACAGTTTTAATACAAGATATGGCAATATTTTAATCACCACTATCTTCATCAGTCATCACAACACCTAAAGTGCTAGAGAGAAGCGTCGCATGTAATGTTATGAGTAATTATTATTTTGGTGTTATGTATATTTCTTGAAATTAAGTTGTTGAAGCTTTATTTTAATTTGTTTTATGAGAAGAGCAGGCAAACGACCAAGTAAGTTACCTGATCTCGCGTGATTACCGACCCCTGTGAAGCAACAGATTAGTTACAAATACGTTGCCCATCTAAAAAAGAATACGGGAAGCAGGAATTAGGAAGTAAGGAAAGGAGATTAATAAACATTGAAATAGTTAGTAATTAAAAAAATTCAAGAGTATTTTAATATATCACAAACATTTAAAGATGTATGCAAAAAAAGTCAATCTAACATAATAATTTAAACTTTTATTAAATAGAAACATAAATCAAGAATCAAGTAGCAAAAAAGGAGTAAAAGAAAGTCGTTAGCCTCGACATAAATCATAGCGGACGAAACAATAAAGAATTAAACTGTCATTTACGGCTCGCTGTAGACTCTCCCGCGCGCCTCGGATACATTGTCTCACCCCTTCCGTTCGACAAACGCACGGCACATCCGTATTTCAAGCCTCAAATAAATAATTCATTATTATGGACCCGAGCACTCTCTTTAATCGTTCACCTGACATCGCCTGATTTATAACGCTACCAGCTTTCGTGGAACACTAGTGCGTTATTCATTACGCAATTATAATGAGTTATATTTTAAAACAGCAATGGATACTCTTCGTTATTTATCATTTGTGTGAAATTTAATACATAATATTGCGTCGGTAAAAACCGAATTCCGTTATTAAAGTGAAATGCTTTTATATAAATTACGTTATAAATTTCGAGCTCATTTTTGATATTTCGACACGCCGTCAACACTGCTTAGGGGATTACAAGAAAATATCTAAGAAATATTTAACTTAAAGGCACTTCATTTAAATACAGTAAAGTGATAAGGGCATAGGGATTTGGGATAAGAGAAAATTCGTTACAGAATTAGACGCTCGAACGACCTTTAAAATGTCTGAAGATTCAAATTAGGGACGACGGCGACACAACGCGAAGAACAAAGTCTATTTACTCGCTGATTTGAGGAGATAACTTCATTGAGCGAGCGTCGGTTTGCATCAAACAGTTTCGTACGTCGTCGGGTCGATGGAGCCCAATCATAGCCCTTTGTAAGCTTTTCCTGAATTCAATACGATTTTCGGTCTAATACGAAACCTTTTCGGCTGCGTAAGACGTTATTTTTTTACATAGCAAACTTGAGGTACAGTCATTTTGCTATTTGTGGTTCGGTGAGTCGGCGTTTCTTATAAAATGATTTTCCGACCAAATTATATTTTTACATAAAATATTTCTAACATGTGCTAATCCAAGATATCCGTGGAGGAAATAATATTTTGTGGAAATGAATAGTATACGTTATTGTTAAAAAAGTAACTATTTACAATGAGATAGTCCATTTGCTTTGGTAACTTTTGTAAGTTCAACATCAATCTAAAACCTAATTATTTCTAAACAGAATTAGACCTAATACCGTTATTGGGCACGTTTATCTTCTGTCTCGTGTTGGGAGTGGAACTGGGCCTGGGCTGTGGAGTCGCTATAGACGTGTTGCTGCTGCTGTACTATCAGTCCCGACCGAGGCTGGATATCAAGTATGTTGAGGTATGTATTAAAATGTATTACTTATTTTTGCTAAGGTAAATCTTCATAAATACCCGACTCCTGGGGCTTCCCCCCATTGGGTTGTGTGAGATTGCACTCACTAAAAACCTCTGCGATGGCCGTCATCAGCAGGGAAACGGAGAGGCTGCGGGATCGCTTTCGCATCTGCTGCTCTTCCCGTGCTTGTATTACTTACTTTTAAAAGACCTTATTGGAATGAAATATCGTGCGTTTGGGGATAATCTTAGATGTTGTCCGATCGACGCTTTTGCTATTAGAAATAATAGGATATTTCTTCATAACTTTGGGTGCAGTTTATTAGTGTGTTTATTTTAATATATTGAAAGAATCTTTCGTCCTAACCTGTATCCGATAAAAACCCAATTTTTATGTTGCTTTGTGTTTTTTTCTAATATAGTCATAATTTTTGAATATAAGGCTTTTACTAGCTACTACACGGTTACAAATGTAACAAGTTTTACGTATTATAAATCTTAATTCAAATAAATATGTATCACATTAATAGTTGACACGGCAAACTGGGGCTCTGCCATATGAATTGCACTAAAAAAGATATAGATTCATAAAAATCGCATTACGGTTTCCGAGCACACACGAGATATTAATTTAAATCTAACTGACGTTGACTATATATAAACACCAACCCTACATATTATATGTTTTAGCGTTATGTAATTTATAATATAAGGAAGGAAAATTTTTCTCATTGAACTACTTGTTTTGTGCATTTTATTTTGTAAGGAAAGGTCATCACTAAACATAATTATCTTATGCTACTAAAACACAAATATTACAGATATATACTTACTAGACCAAAACATATTAGCGTATTGGTTGGTTATTCATTACTATATTAATGTATATAGTTGCAGATCTATTTATTGAAGGCAGGAATATGTACATTAATAGATGTAAAGTTAACTTAGCCGAGCAAATATTACGTAGCCTTTGTTAATGCTGATTACTGGTAAATAAACGTAACTGCTATTAATTCAAATGCCTTGATAATAATAAGTAATTAAAATGATAAAGAAATTTCAAGTTTAATTTATTTAAGTGGTTATAATCAGATCTGGTTTCTATTATTGTATTAACCAAAGTTTTTATACAGTAAATAAAAGGGAAAACGGGATGATTGATTGAAATGTCTCTTTCAATTACAGTTTTATTAGGTATAGTTTAAAATTTGACACGAAAATTTGACACTTTGCTTAATATTTTGGAAATTGTTCCTCTTTCGGAAAAATGGTTTTCCTACACCTACAATATATTTAAATGACCTATCCAACGAAACCCTACACTATGGGAAAGGCGAGAATGGGGGGGGGTCATGTCCCATGTGGGGGTCACGGCCCTTCGGACCGCGCCTGAGACAGACAGACGGACATGGCTTTTTCACTACGGAACCCCTATAGCAACATTTTACCAGACACTCAGAAGGGGTATTTGCTTGGGTATATATGTGTGTATGTCACATTTGACTTATTTTGATGTTTTTGTATGTCTTTGTTCTTTAAATTTTTATTGGTCCAAAGAGTGTCAAAACGTCAATGTCAATCGTCAAAGTGTATGTGACGTCAGTAAAATATTAACATGACAGATGTAAACTTGAAACAATTTTTTTACTTGTAAACATTGCATTCTTATATCTGCAATAATTAAAGTGCCCGCTGCCCCATCTCAAATTTCCAACAAATTTAATTAAATTATTGTTTAAATAGCTTCACTTTCCAGCGTAAAGTTTCTAATTAAGAGAAATGTGTTTCAGTACAATGAAATTAGCTGTAAATTAATAACGAAAATGTTATGTTTTAATTATATAAATTATGCAAGTAATGTTTATAACATCATAACCTGTTTAACTTTTATTTTGTTAGTAAGAGCATATTATTAAATAACTACTGAGTAACAAAATGAGCGCTTAGGACTTTAAAACTGTTTTTATATTTTTACGTTTGAAGACGACAAAGAGTAATTGAAAAGTATTAGGGATGAAGTTGTAATGTGATATTTTATTTGAACACTGTTTATATAATTATTGTTCACAGGACAGTACATTTGTCCCTCATTACGCGTTACACCCAATCGGTGGCCTTCACTTCGCGAGTGCAGAAAGAGTTCGTTCCAAAATTCTTTCACTGAAAAGGAAGAATTTGCATAGATTAGAGAATCTCACTGTGATACCTGATAGGGTTATAAGGAACGGCTTGGAACCCCATAGAGTGGAGTCGAATGTACTGGTGGTACATTGTGACGCGCTTTGCAGATTGGACTATACGTTTTTACAGGTAAGTTTAATTTTTTGAACGTTGATGTTCCTCAGGTATGATATTAAGTCTTATTCCAAGCCCAAATTAGTAGACGCTGGAGACGTTACAGGTTTAGTATTGATCCTGGGTTAAAGTAGTACGAGGCCGAAAATCGTCATTAGTTTTGAGTTTGGACTAAGGCTTTATGTGAGACCTATTTTGGACGCGGGTGATGGCACATGGATGTTTGATTATAGCAAACCCCTATTATTCATGGATCCGGATGTTTGTAACCTAATTCCTCTCTAAGGACTGGATCGATTTACGTGAAATTTTGTGTGCGTATATTGGAGCGGGTCTCTTGGTGGTTTGAAATACAATTGGATCCGTAGATGGTGCTGTGGTACATTGGACAGGACAGAGTCGGTCGGTTTTCATACACATTGCTCAATAATCATAAAATGTGCATTGACCTTATACTACATATTTATTGTTTTCGCAATTTTGTATGCGATGTTACCTTTTATCTCGTACTTTATCACAGAACAAATAAAAACATCGTAACCTTTAACACAACAAAGCAACGAAAAACAAAAGCACGTATCACAGGTTAATGCACCCAATAAAAACAAACTAAATATAAATTATTAATATGCACTTTATATGACCTAAACAACGTAAATAGTTTCCTAATTAATAGGAATAAACAGTAATTTAATAAATTAAATTCTTGTAGGAGTGTACTTGAGTGTGGTAAGCGGTCAGGGCGTCGCATGACTATACGCATTGCATGTGCATTCGAGTGTACGTTCATTAGGGAAAATGGTTTTCTTGAGTGTCCTTTGAAATACTTTATAATTATGTATGTACTGCAATTAATTATTTTGTATAATAACGATTTTATGTAGTTAAAAAATAAATTCTTTATCAAATAAATTTCGTGAGATTCGAAAAAATATTTAAAAAAATGCATATCTTCAGGATTTTTACTTTAACAGTGACAATAATTCTAACCTCTGCCAAATTGAAATTGAAATTTTGACTTGAACTTTTTGACAACTTGAAATTTTCCATGATTTGTGTACGTACATATATAGGGTCAATTCGGATCATGTGTACTAATTGAAACTACGTTTATTATTCCTATTCAGAAACACTTTGAACAAGTAGAAAAATAAATACTACGAAAAATACGAAAAAACATTTTCAAACAAATTAAATAACTTAATAGTTGAAATAAAATGCAAACAGCCTGCAAATCATCCTCGTAGTCATCAATAGTCGTAATAGGCAAAATTCACTCACACAGAAGAGTTATTGTTGTTAGAAAATATACGTCATGCGAAAACTGAGCTAAAACTTAAAAACTTTGTTAAGACTAAACTAATGATCCGATTTAAATTATTTTTTGTGTATAGCCTTGAAATCGTATTTCGTTTAAACAGTTTCAATTAAAACACATGACATGTCTTGACCCTGTATAACTCTAAGCGATAAGGCGTAAAACATTGTTTTTTTGAGTTATAAGTTTTTTTTATTAAATACATCTGTTACAAGTTTGAGAAAATATTTGACAATTAGGGTATCAAGCTATCTGGACCTTCGTTTAACCTTCTATTCGAAATTTCTCTTATACGTTCATTGCATACTCTGTCTAGATTCTTAATGTTTTATTGCAAAATTCCGAAGATATCGAATTGTTGAAAATAACGTGCACTCGGTAAGAGTCACAAAGTCTTTGAACACATCGGTGATGCATTGCAGTGCTCTCGACAGAATCGATTACTGTGCCATTCCGACTCCGGCTAAAAGGTTTCTTAGATATATTAGAATTATACTTATTGAATGCGATGTTACTATTCCGCTAGTTCAAATATTACCTATTAAATTATATGACATACTAAAAGTCTTAAAAATATTTTGTATTTGTACATATTTTATACTTTTATAACACAATTTCTGTAATGGAATCTTCTAATCGGAATAAAATCTTCTAATGGAAACATGGTAGAGACGGGACAGGTCTTTCTGTATGTCACAGATAAATCGTATGGAAATGTATCGCATAACGCACTGTCTGGCTGGTACGGCACTCGCGTTACATACTGTACGTTGATTCTAATAGACAAAATACTAAACTGAGATAAAGTACAAACACTAAATTTACATAGTATTAGAATGGCAGCGGATACTTGTACCCATTCATAAATAAACGAATATAATAAACTAAATTCTTCTTCGTAGCATATTTCCCGGACTTAACCAGGGTCTGCTTTATTCTAGCCTAAGTTTTGACAGGTTACTGATTTTTACGCAGA
>DVXP01004446.1:0-10356 GCA_018235645.1 Junonia grisea
GGAAACTCGCTGCGCGCCCCGGGGCCGGTGCGGCGGGCCCCGGCGGCGCGGGGCCGCTCCAAGGAGAACCTCGGCGTCGCTCGCCGCCGCGCGCGCGCCTGCGCCGCGCCCGCCTCGCCCTCGCCGCCCTCGCGCCCGCCGCCGCGCACTCGGCGCGCAGATAGCGCCGAGGAGGCGGAGGTGCACTCGACGACGGGCGAGGGCGCGGGCCCGGAGCGCGCGCTTCGGTCGCGCAACGAGGCGGCGGCGCCCCCGCGCGCGGCGCTGAAGCGTGCGCGGCCGGAGGAGGCGGCGAGCGGCGGCAAGGCGGCGCGCCTGTCGCTCGGCAAGCGCGCGTCGGGCCCGTGGGCACCGGCGCTCGCGCTGCGGAATCGCCTGAGGAGGAGACTCGTCAAGTAGCGCTGCTATAGTTGTTACGTGTTCGGTTACCTGTGAGTGTGCGGGACTGCAACGGTGCCTTCAGTACTGCCAAAGTACTCTTGACTTTTTTAATATTATAGATGTCGGGGCCGGCGGTCTCGGTCGTCGTTCGCGCCGGTCGCCGGTCGCGAGATTCAGAGAGATCCAAAGATGACTGCGTCGTATACGGTTAGAATTTCTGTTGTTATTTTTTTATTTTATAGCTAGACCCGTTTCAGATTTAGTGCTACGAATTTGTATTCGTCGTTCTTTCGCTTTTACTCTTCACGGTTATTTTTTTTTAGAAAGATGTAAAGACATGATGTAGGTCGAGTGTGACAGTAATCAATAGTACAAAAGAGTAAAATTGCTTAGTTAACTAGTAAATGGAAGTGTGGACCAGGCGGATGTAATAAACCCAAATAAATATTTATTTTGTCTATATTTATATAGCACCTGTCATGTTGCATTTAATCATAAGAATATGTGAAAATTTGATTTTCATAAGATCATGTCAAATCAGAGGCTACATAGAAACGTTCAGCTGAATATTATTATTGACAAGTGCATTAACACAGGAAAGATATTATTGAAAAGAATATTATATGAAAAAGATGATATAATTATTAATTAACTATTAAAAATTCATTGATATACCAAGAGTGCTTTCTCAAAAATTAAGTAAGTAAAATTAGTAATATAGAAAATATATATTGATATATGCAGAATATTTTTTGTACAGTTGACACCAAATCGAAATTGTAAATTATTCATAAAAGATATTTTTTCTATGCAATTGTAATGTTAAGAATCAGAAGTTATTCTTTTAAGAAAGGAATTATTTATGTACTTCCTAATAGAAGCTTTATTAAGTTTGGTAGTTCATACTGACGTACTTCAATGGAAAACGACATTGACTTTAATTTCTGTAATGTATCTTATTTGTAACATTAGAATATTTTCTCAAATAATTGGACATAACAAGCTTTCTGTTTTGCTATTACAATAAGTCTTGGTGCTTTATATAAATCCTATGAATTTTCAAACGTCTTTCTATGTTATTTTATCTGTGACATTACCATCTTTATTCTAGATTTTATCGTCAAAGTAATATATTGTGATCACGGAACCATTGATTTTATATTGAAGACCAAAAACGGTTTTGTGTACTGCAATCTTGTTGAATAATTATTTTAATATAAAGAGAAACTGTTATTAAACATGATATCATTATATTAGTGAGAAGTTGAGTATCTCGCTATGAAGATAGCATGAAAGTCCAATGTTGTACATATGAAATGTACCTATATAGGGAGAGTAAATAATATGTAATATAACGTGCCTCATTTGTTACCGATTAAACGAGAAAAACATAGGTAAAAGTGTTCTTTGATAAAATGAGATATTATGTATTTTTTATTGAGAATAAATTTTATGAAGTGTAATTAGATGTAAAAGATGATATAATATAATTTGTTAAGATATGCGTTAAGGTTTTTTAGTAAATTTCATATTAACAAAACTCGAAAATGTATGGGAGTCGTAGAAGACGACCGTGGTCGTCGCTTGGGCGATGTCTATGATTGTGGGTATTGATTTTTTACTTTTATTAACAATTTATTAAAATACTTTATATCGGGAAAGTTTTTATTGTAGCAAAATTAATATATTTCTTTCGTAACATATCATTACCCTTTGTATAAATTATAACACTGTGTTCAGTAACTAAAGAGTTTAAATATTGACAGTAAAAATTGTACATTTGATAAGATTCCCATACATAATATAGACAATGAATAATTTTGTTTCTTCAGTATAAAGTTTACACTTAATTGGATGTTAAGTTTATAGTTTTCAACAGAACGCTAGCATTTGTATTTGTTGAGGGTAACTTTGCCGTGTTATGAGAATTGTAAGTAGATGGCTAACTATGGAGATGGGTAAAGCTGAAACAAATTTATTACTATACATATTAATACCTATTGAAGTAAAAATTATTGTAGACTTTATTTTTTGATTTAAATAAAGTTTGTATGAAATTATCTTGTTTTTTTCTCCGCTATGAACATTAGCGGCGCGTATGAACGCGGAAGCTACGATACGCTCCCCTAGACCTCTCGTGCGGACATGAATGGGCACAAACCCGCCCCGCTTTTATTCACATCTGTCTCTCGCACTCGGCTCCCTATCACCCTACTATTTCAACTCGCTAGGTTATAGTTTGGGCGCGCGCTCTAGCGTCCTGTCGTTTCCCACCCGGCCGGTCGTCAGTTACGCCACGAACGTACCAACTGTCGCGTCTGTTTTACACTATGTGACTCAATTAACGTGTATTTGTAGCGTAAAGTGAATATCGTAGTTACTCGTGACAAATAAAGGTGATTTCGAGTGTTGTTTTAAAAATCCATATAAACACGTAATAGTGCTGATTTTGACACCAAAAAACGCGGGAAACTTTAGTTTTTTTTTCGTACGTGCGTTTTGTTATCGATCGACTCGCGCTACTGCATTGCACCGGTGCAGGATGATAATTTAGTGCTGTTTTGTTTACGTTTTCTTTTCGTTGATTTTATAGCTTTCGACGTTACTCTTTATGTTTTTCGAGATTTATTAATTATGTTCATGCAAGATGGAGTAGAATGATATGGATATAATGTACATACACAAGTTATATAATTTAAGCGATAGGCGAATGGTCTTCGATTTGAACCCGGATCAAGAAACTATTTTCATTTTTATTATTATGATATCAATGACAAGCACGCATTCTCTGTGGTATCCAACTGGCTCTACCAGTTTTTTCTTTGCGAAAATAACATATTAGGTATATTCGGCAAATTATTACCTACCGTTTACTATTTCTATCGATCATAGTTAATAGCACCGAGGTTAATTTATTTCTGAATAAACTGTACTAAAGGCGAATAAAATAAAACGATGTTTTATGATTTGATAATAAATTAAGAATAACTAGTTGTGTCTATGTAACTAAAGATCGCGGCAATATTAATTTTCAGTTCTTAGATTCGAATAGAAATATATAGGATTTACCATAATTGAATCACATTTTATATTCACTATAATATTGAAATTTTATCACATAAATGAAATGAAATAGCTTTCTGTAGTGGAGATGGACTATCTTATTTTATACATATAAAAAAATGTTTGTGGTGTTATTATTCCATAAGAAAATATTTTATAATTTAAATTTGAGAGGACATTAAATAATAAATATCTAAAAACTAGCAGACCGGCCCGGCTTCGCACGGTAATCCCCAACTTTTTGAAGATTTAATATAGCCTATGTTCCCGGAGATAGCCTAGCTTCCCAACAGTGAAAGAATTTTTCAAATCGGTCAAGTAGTTTCGGAGCCTATTCAATACAAACAAACAAACAAATATTTCCTCTTTATAATATTAGTAGATATAGATATAGATTATAGACAAATCGGCGGAAACGTTATCCAACAACGACATAAAAATAGACCTGTATTGCAACTTCCGTTCTTAAATGCAATATTCTAGGTAAATATTTTAAAAACTTAATATCTACTGATTTCAAACTACTAGTCACATAGAACACAGACTTTCTATAAGCCGGAAACATAATTGGGTTCGAAATCATTTTATTATGATGGTAATTTGCAAGTGCACATAATAATATTATCACGAGTTAAGTACACAAGGCAACAGTGAAAAAGTATTTTGCTTAATTTTTAACCCCCGACCAAAAAAAGAGGGGTGTTATAAGTTTAACCGCTATGTTTGTCTGTGTGTCTATATGTGGCACCATAGCACCTAAACGGCTGAACGTATTTGGATCCAGTTTTTTTTTATTTAAAAGAGTTTTCTAGCGGTGGTTCTTAGATATGTTATATCAAAATCGTTACAGCCGTTTCGAGATTATCATGCAATATGTGAATGTAGTTATTTCTGGTGGAATTCTCCTACTCAATTTTGAAACAGATATCTTCGACCAATTAAGCAGAAATTTTGCATAATTATTAAGTTTTGATGACACTATACGATAAAATACGTGACGTTATTCTGAATTCAATATGGCGGACCATCCAACCTAGCAGAATAGTTATATTTATTGCATTTCTACAAAATGGGTATCGAATGAAAGAGCTTGTTGAGAGTAACTCGAAAAGTAATATGACATCATACTAAATCCAAGATGGCGGATCATCCAAGCTAGCGGAAAAGTTTTTTTAATGCATTTTTACAATATGGGTATCAAATGAAAGGGCTTATTGAGAGTAAATAGAAAAATTTTGTGCGCGCATGTGTGTGTATGTCTGTGTGTGTATTATTACATATAATTTATAAAAAAAATATCTCCCAAGAATTTAAGTCGTAGTGAATACGGTCGGTATGGTCGCGGGTTTAATAATTTTTTCAAATTCACACTTGTAACTAATTGATTAAGTTGTATCCATGCTGATTATGAGTTGATAAGTAATATTCATTTATTAGTTTAAATTTTTATGATACTTTAGTTTTTAAAATTTAACATCATCATTCCTGTAAATTTATGTAGGTTTTAAAGGGCAGTATTTAGGTAGTTGGGTGTTAATGTGATGAAAATTGTAATTAAAAGGGATCGTTTGTATATAAAGAAGTTACTTAAATGTTAGTAGTAAACATTGACAATGTTTTGTAGAGAAATGTATGGAACATTGTATTGACAAGGTACAACCTATCCGTCGTGATATGGTTAAATAGCTTGTCAGCGACGACATGAATTTCGCTATTTGGAATTTTGAGATTTCCACAACGTGTCCTGTTCGTTCGTTCGTGTTTCCCTGTGTCCACAACGCGTTGTGAACTATTTTTCCGGTCATTGAGCGATTTCGATCTTTGAGCGTAACAGATACACTATTTCCCTTCCACTTGATCGGAGGGTCAAATAAAGAATTAAATTATTTCCAATGTTATTATAAATAATTACATATCTATATGAGAACTACTATTATATAGTTATGTAATTATTTCCAACACATAGGTTTGCTTACAGTTATATGTATACGATTTTAATAAGACTGGAATGACGCAAGGAAACCTTACACTGGGCGTATTATTGTGGACAAAAGATTTACTTTATAATAGGTTGAAACCGAGCAATTATTTAAAACCCTGTATGACATGTTCATTTCAAGAGAACCGGCGAGTGAAGTATGGTGTATGGATTATGTTGTATAACATTTGGGTAATTTTGGCATACTGCAATAACCTATTATGTGACTTGACTTATGTTCCTATGTCCCCTAAATGGGGCAGAGGGAATCCAGTGCTTCGCCAGCCGGTTCGGTCTTGTGCTTCGCGCTTGATTTCGCTCCATGTCTTGGCTGTAGTCGCCGCTTCTGCGATGATTGTACACCGCCAGGATTGCTTAAGGCGGCCACGTTTTCGCTTTCCTTGGGGAATCCAGTCTAGGATTTGAACTTATTATATGTATTATATTAATTTTAATTAAATTTAACTTAATGTTTTCCTAACCGTTATGATTTGAATCTTATTAGGATAATTTAACCTGAAGTATAGCATTTTGAAATAAAAAGCGCTAAGAAAACTTTTTAAAATTTGTAATACTTTCGCCGAGGCGAGCGGTTTAGCTATCCTATTATGGAAAACTTGGTGCCAGCCTAAACTAAGGAAAAAGACTAAGGCCGCACTGCGGGTAAACCGCCGCGGATTTTATACGCCTGATTTTATGTATATTTACTCTCCTTCTTCCCTTAGCCTAAGGCAGAAAGAGGGTAAAGAAAGGGCTGGTGAGAAGAACTATCTTCCGGTTCTTCCAGTTATCAAACGAAATGCACGTGTATTAAAAAGGTTAGTTACTTCACGCCGATTATATTTATAAAATTTGTAGCCATTTTCGATCTAGCTTGAACTTAGGCCATAGGAACGCGTGGTTTGAGTTTTCAGTTTTTGAATAAAATAGATTGACTTTGATTTCTTCAACTGTTGTATCAGCGGGGATAAAACGCAAGATTTCCCAAGATTTTCTATAAATTTCTCACTCAAAAATCGCCTTAAAGTGAAAATATTTTATTCTAAAGGAGTCGCGAAGAAGGTGCTTTTAGTTTTACTGTATTTTAATATAAATTCTCTGTATTATTGTTTAAGGAATTGTAATTTTAGTTAAGTTATACATCCAAAGATTGAACTGTTATCTGTGATATTTTAAGTGATAAAAACTTTTGTGGACTTTCATTGTTCAACATATTCAAGAAATACGGATGAAAAATATTAAAAATGGGTAAGTTTATATTTTCTATTTTATTACTACTTTTTATTACTAAAGGAATTCTATTTTGCAGTTATCAGTACAGTAACGAGGAATAGGTGCTAAAATATAAGTTACATTGTTACATTGTCTAAAATATATACCTATAGGTTAACGCATTAGGTACTTACTTACACTAAAAAAGAAAACAGTAATTGGTTTAATTTTAATAATATTATATGTTAAATCTCTAAGATTTAGAAATAAGATAAATGGAGTAGTGTTTGTCAGCTTCTAATTGAAAAAAAAAAATAGATTTGAAGATAAAAAATTGGAACAATTCCTGGTAAAGCAAGACGCAAACTACTAGGGGCAGATTTCTAGGTCAGTGGTTCCCAAATAGAATTCCTGAATTTTGGAAATATATCAAATTTTCAACATTAATTGCTCGATCGAATTTGTTTTTTAAAAGTTTATTATTATTTTATCATTTACCCGTTAGTATCCGTCAAATAGAAATTTTGTACTTTATATACCTATTATGTAAAGAAAAATTGTCTTTGATATACCTAATGTAAATAAATATAATTGAACGAACAAACAGAATTAATTACGTATTTAGAACATTAGTACAGATTTATCGGTTGTTTAGTTATAATTATGATTAAAGTGCATTGCTAACTGGTATGGCCCACGTGCGTGACCCGAATGCGCCGACGCACGCATAGCACCTTGTCAGCTATGTAGGTACGCGTTTTTCATTTAGTTGCTTTAATTATTATCAATCAGTTACCAACCGTTTCGATTGATAAAAAAGCCTTCTGTCAATCATTGATCAATACAGTATATATTTTATCAAAACAATTAAAATTTAATGCATTAAATAAAACAATATTATTACTTTACATTGGTGATAACAATTTAAAAATAGGTACTTTTAACGGGAAAATTTATTAATGTAATGTTTTTCTAGCGCTTGTATGTATGTTCATTTCTTTGGTTTTCGCAGTCGGATTTTTTCTTTTCTTTAAATAGGTACCTAAACTTGTTTTCGCATTTATAACGCAAATAGTATGTATGTACAGTAATGTATGTATATTTAGTTTGATACTTGCTTATTATTATTTTTTAATTAATTATGTTTAATCCCATTAGTTTTTTTAAAATTAAATAAATACATATATTGATACATATGTACAAGTATATTTTAAACGCAATAACCCAAGGCTAACCGGGTATGGCACAGTATTATAATCAGGGTATTTTGCATTCGTAAAAGATGTTTTCCGTCGCCCACGTCCATGTCTTAAATGTGTGAATACTACATTTTACAATCCACTTAACTTTATAAATGAAATCTATTTTAAAATTACCTAAAGTCATCTATCATCCATTTAATAATTTTAGCTAAAAGATTTCATGAATGTCAAATGATATCTAATATAGTGTATTAAAAATCCCATCTAATTGTACGACAAATGAGAAATAAAAACCAAGTTCAATATCAAATAAAAGTGTTTCTCAACGTAATCGCCAAAAAAATCGAGATATAAATGGGTGCCAAGTTCAGTGTTCGGGATGTTTCGGGATGTACTCAATCACAAGATTTTACTTGACTATTTTTCACGGAACTAACTACATACTACACTAGTATTTCCCGTAAGATATCTCATACTATTAGATTTGATATATTTGGAGGAAATTGGGGTAAGTGAATATTTATCTCCCAAGTTTAAATTTATGAATAACAAATAGTTTTTGAATTACGAACGGGTTTAAATGGCTCCAAATGGTTCGTGTAATTACAAAAGGTGCTGCTCGTCTATTCTGTTAGCTTGAACTGGGCTGGACACCCTACCGTAAGTCTATACTAACTTTTTAAGTACTCCGATAATGTTTACTATAAACTTCATTTTTTATTGCTCCTCCTTTTAAAACTTTTTATAAATCTCCTTTGTACTTCACAACTTTTAGGATCGCTTAACCTTGAACTTGTTTTTATATCGGATCGTTATCAAACAATCATCCCACGTACCGTTTGGTGACAAATTGAATAAAAATAATCTCTAATTACCATATATTTTATACTAACCAGTAGCATTGAATAATCAAATTATTATATTGATTGATATTTATTCACCTTACTTTATAGAAGTATTTAACGAAGATTGTAATATAAAGTTTAAATGAGCTCACGACAGATAAATCTGTTTTTGATTGAAGCATGTTATATATTTTTTTAACATTTCTTAAGTTATTAATAGTTGCGATAATTCGTATTGAGTTTATCGAAACCTACAAAATGTATAGGGATACTATGTCGATATAGAATTATTTTTCGTGAACATCTTAGTAATGTTTATTATGAGGTGTTTTCTTTCTAGCAATCATAACGATAAGATGCAAGATCTCGTGATTTCTGAAAACATAATCTCAAATATACGTGTCTCTAAAATTCATTTTTTATTATGTTAAAAGTTAAGTAGTATTTTTGTCGATTAGAATGGTTTTAACTGTCATTGTTCGTGTCTTGTAAAGCGGCAGTTTTTAACAATTAACACTATTTATAAGGTGAAATAGTGTTTCTGAGTAAATATAATACCATTGCTTCTGCGCAAAAAGAAATGATATTTAGTGGTCTTGACTTTCAAAAGATTGAGAACCACTCACAATAACTCGAAACTAACAACGTTTCGAGTTATTGTCTTTTTTTTTTAACTCAAATAACATCTACGTAAGTTGATTTCCGTTACATATAATTGTTATTGTTATAATGCCTGGAATTATAAAATAATTAAATAAAATAAATATGGCGGTGGCGTTTTTAAGACATATAAAATAGACAAAGAGCGAGCGTCCGACTTTTTAAACTAGATTTATCAATTGAAGGTTTTTAGAGGATAATATCATAATGATTTTAGGATTTTACTCAACCTAACATTACTTACGCTTTTTTGGAAATGTGTACCTACAATTTTTTTAAATTTGCTGCTTGATTTGAGTTGAAACTTTCAGATGAACGCAATTAATCTACTATTTTACTAATATTACGTCTTTATCATTAAATAATAAAAACATAATAAATTTTAATGCTTATGTAAGCTTTGATGCATTAGTACTAATTGTTCCCTTACCACACTCAGGATCAGCGCTTTATTAATTTTTCATACGTCTGGCGAGCGCTGGCTCTCGTTGTAAAACTAAATAGTCACAAAGAAACCTAGTACGAGCAGTATGAACGCAAGTCTAGGCGTTACATAATGACGTCTACATTTACCAAGAAGAAAGTCTTATAAACTATTACGTAATCTGTGACTTTTTAACGATTGCTGTCCGAAGAGAATAAAATATGGACGGGATAATCTGTTCCAATCCGTTATGAAGAACCTAAAGTATTACTTTATAAAGTTGGTTTTTGATTTTTTTATATTAAAAAATAAAAATGACATAGATATAAATATTAAAAAAGTTAAGCTTCATTTTATTAGAAATGCACTGATAATATAGGGTATCTCCTTCCTCGAGTTTCAAGTTATAATAAAATTCCGTTCAAATTGCTTCAACCACTGAAAAATAACAGATGTTTATCTGTTTGATGTAAACAGAAATAATTCTGCATTCGTATTAAATTATAGTAAGAATAATATTATGAATATTCAAATCTGATTACGGGGCTGGTTATTTTGCAATGAATTTGAATGTAATTAACAATCTATAAC
>DVXP01004447.1:0-10356 GCA_018235645.1 Junonia grisea
AAATCACAATTATGTCGTTATGTAACGCGTTGTTGTTATACCCCCTCCCGGCCCCATAACGCACCGTAACGTTTTACAAGACCCTCCCCTCCCCCGAAACTGCGTTACGTAATACTTGAATAAACCCTTAGGACGTTCATTTTATTTTATACAATATCGTCTTAACGTAAAGTTTTATAATAATTAATGAAAGAAAAAGAATGATCTTTTTTAGGTTTAGATTTTATAATATCAAAGGTGTCATAAGAAATCAAAGTATTGTCGTGTGATATTTTCGTTAGCAATTATAAAATGGACTAATAAAATAGCTCTACTCATTAACTTTCAATAATTAACAATATTTGTTTTGATTTGATAATAAAATATGGTCAGAATAATATGATATTATTTACTAAATGCAAACATGATGATTTAACTAAAAATATTGGTTCATTCGTTCATTTAAATTGTATCTGATGTGACATTTTAGTAATAAATAATTAACCATCGAAATTTATCTAAATTGTATTAATTATGAAATTTTAATTAAACCTATATATTTTTGATAGCAATTAATCATTCAACTGAATAAAACAAATTGCAATTCTATTAATGTGATTTTCAATATGCATTGTACAGTAATCCTTACTTGTCGTAACTATTATTTAGAAATGCGAGAGTTTATTTAGAAATTTACTTTACTCGTTAGTTTTTTCCGTAACTCCTCAAACAAAAGTCTTGAAATTTTCGTAAAGTCAGTACTCGGTAAGTCGTAAAGTTCCAGCCAGGTTAACTAAAATTATGGGCTTTTCCCAAGGCACGACAACAGTCAAGTTTTTCTCAAGCCATCTTCCAAACTGCATCTTTTTTTGGTCTATCTCTCCATAATTATATTTAACTCTTTTCTTATCAGTATTGTTAAAAAATCCTCGGTGTTTTATAGGTTTATTGGTTATGCCAAATTAACGTTTCTTTTCGTGATGTAGGGAGCGTAGGATGCTGGTGGAGACGTGTGGTCGGCAACTCCAGTGACTCCTGGGCACCCGCTGGATCTCATCATGCTCATGGTGTACTGGGTAAGAAATTTATGAAATTAGTAAAGCTGTTGTAAAGATCAAGTTAAGTTACTTATTTAAAATTCCTAACTTTAATTATGTAAAATGTGACTTTTGGATACACTCATTGATACAATTATTAGTTTAATATATTTTATTTTTGAGCAAATATAATCTGATTAAATTAAAAATACTGCACCATAAGATATACCAAATTGGCAGAGCAGTTGTTGAAAGTTGTATATACTACAGAAAACTTAGCTGTCATTTTATTCAGTTCCATTGGTCATAAAGTTACTTTTCATATATATGTTATGTTTTCATATGTATGTTGTTTCATATATATATACTTTTCATAATATTTTCATATATATATTGAGACCTAAGAACCTTTATTCCAGTCATCTAACCTAGCCATATTTCTAGCCTCATATAAATGATACAGGTATCAAAGAAGCATTGTACGAAGAAGGGGGCGAGTACCGATGCGTGGGAGCTCGCGCGCCCGACCTCAAAAGATTGAGAGAGTTGAAGAGAGTCACGTTGAGAGTGACTGGTGAGTATTGTAAAATTTATAAATAGATTTGCTCGTTATAAGTGGGAGGATTGTTAATAGTTCTGAGAAATGAGTAAATGAACCTAGTGGTCAATTATATTGAATTTAATTAGACATCAAAATATTGCTGTCTGAATACTGTTTATTGCGGAAAAGGAAAAACTATAACATAAGTCAACCAAGTTGCTCAACTATCTCAATTTATTTTTCAACTCATACAGATTATTTGTGTGGTTTTTCTTTACTGGTGTTTGCATCAAATATACTGTGTTTTCAAACTAAGTTTTAAATTTGAACTAGCAAGAATCGATAAAGCATTTCAAATTCTCTTTGGTGAGACATTTTACGTCTCAAAAAATTCTGTTTTTAATTGGATTTATTGGTTTTCTGGATTAGACACATGATTTTTAATTCAAATCCAAAAGTATGGATCAACTTTTCTCAAATATTTTTACTGTCATATGCCATATAAAAAATGCCTACAAATGTTACATAAACATATCCTCTAGGTGGAGCAACAGCAACAGCAGTAAGTGCTGATCACACACCAAACGGCTGGCGCCTAGAATGCGGTGCGTGCGGCCGCAACCTTCGTGTACTATGGCTACGGGGAGGACGATCAACTCCTGCCATTTTAACTCCAGATCTAGCCCAGCATTGCTGGAAAGCAGTTCTATTGGTACCAGAACCTGATGAAGTCTGGTGTGTAGCTGTTTCTTCCAGTGGTGGTGCTGTTGCTGTGTTCCCTAGAAGGTCCATACAGACTTCTCCATCACCAGCAAGGCATGCGGTAAGAGCGTTACACGGGAATGCGTCTAAGTCAACAGTTTTACCGCTGTTGTTTCTTTTCGTATTGTGTAAAGGACTATTTTCTATATAAACATGTGGATTTCTGCTGTGGGAAATTTGATACATTATAGTTTGTGTATTTTTGTTACTTTTTAATACAGCTCTCTTTAAGTTACGTTAGTTCAGTAACCAAGTTTCTAGAATTAGTTTTAAATATTACTACCGAAGTATTTTATATTAAGGGTTATTTTTTAGTTACAGTGTTTTGGGATATTATATTATAACATGTTCTCGCAGCAGTAAAAAGCTTTTGATGTCTATCATATGATTGTCGTGATTAAATGTAGACAAGTTTCTCAAAAACTTAGCCCTAGCGAAATATGACTGAAAATTGTAATTAGGTCTTGAACGACGTGATTTCCATTTTGTACGTTAATCTTAAAAAATAAAATCAGTTCGAACGTATCAAATTCATCCAAATCATTAGAAGGTCAATTTTGTAAAAATTAAATCGTCCAGTTTTTCTGAGCTGTGTGTAAAATTGGACTTAACTTGAATGGCTGAAAAATATTGCAATTCTCTTCGTGTATTATAGATGGTAAACGATCTGTGTCGTTAAAAATACTGCAGTAAATTAGTCTTTATTGTGTACTAGTCCTCGTATCTTAGGGACTAAAATCGCGTGCACTATCTTCGTAGAAATGTGTCCTTGTATAGCCTCGTAGTGCTCCTATAATCATAATTTGTTATACGTATTTAGTGGAACTCTTTCTGCCTTGGCACGTTCGTTGCAGTGACATTCGAAATTAACGTTGCGGGGAGAAAAATTAAATAGAATGTGAGCATTTTTCTCTTTTAAACTGCAAGATGGTATTGTACTTGCATAATGTGTTTTGCAGCAAGTTTGTTTGGATTGAAAGATTATTTGCGTCTTTTAAAGAATTTTAAATAAAAGTTTTTAAAGTGACAAGTGAAAGGAGTATTTTAGACGAAATATTAATTATCAATTTTCCCACAAAACCGTTAAGTCTGGTTTAGTAAAAAATAATAATAGATTAAAGGATAATTAACATAATACTTGCAACATTCACATTTCGTGCCAGCATATAAACTATCAGGGCCAGAAAAAAGTAAAGTTTTAGTAAAGCAGGGCAAAGTTTAAAGAAGAAAAATATTCCATAATTTCTCGATTAAGCAGCATTTGAAATGCATTGCAACGGACGCTTCTCCTATGCATACTTCATCTCTAACCGTAGATTTTCTTTCCTCTGTCCTTTCCTTTCCTCGACATTGTTATTTTAGTTCTAGTAAGTGTTTAAAACAGGAATGGAATGTGCCAAATTGTTGATATTTGTAATAGATTTTTCTTATATTGATGGAAGTGAAATTGTGAATTGAATATATTTAATTTTATTGTGTATATTACGATATCTGAATGTTTAGAGCAATGAACACCAATGAAAAATGAAATCTAGAATTTATAAGTATTCGTTAATATTAAGTCAGCTTCCGAGGATTCTGGTTAGACTTTGATAATTCAGAATCCTAAGAAGAACGCCGCATGGCATATATCTATAATATATTTTATATATACGTCAAACTCGTAAACTAATACTATATTATAGCTTAACGATTATGTAAATTTCGATGTCAATTTTAGATGTCCGTATAGTTCGGACCGATTTTTGTATGGAGTCAAATTTGCTACAATTTTGATTGTAATGAAAATTTTTATCCCATGTTCGATGTTGGTCGTTTAATTACTTTTTCTACAATCAAACTGTGCACTAGATATGTGCTTGACAGCTAGCGCACATAGCATTTTAGACAATAGACTTTGTTTTAGATCATTCATTGTATTGACATTTGCTCTATCAACTTCATTAGTTTTACCGTCATTAAGCTATCAATTGTTATTTAGAAGTGCATATTGTTCAATAGTTTCATCTATACTGGTGGTTTTGCTATGTATTCGATAAAATAGTCGATTTTAGTAACATTTCAGCAATGTGCGTTAGTTTTTACTATCACAGCATCATTATTGTTAAGAATTGTGATAAGAGGAGCGGGTGCGTTGCGGGTGAATAATCGAATTATCGAAAAAGAAAATTTATAAAAAAAATCGATTAGTTTAGTTAAGTTAGATCGTAGCTAAATGTATTTTTGTACCGTCAAAAAGGTCAATTCGACAGTAAAGATAAAACGAAATTTAATTTATGTACCTGTTTACGAGAAAGTAAAGATCCGTCCGGAATCCGGCCTAGTTAAGGAGCTGTAGGATCCTGTCTTATCCTTAAAACGTTGATCTCACGTTACGAGTACAGTGGCGAAACGGTAAAACCGTACTGGAGCGAGTTAAGATTGTTTGCGGATCGGCCCATATCAATACGCTGTCATTGAAGAAAGTGGATTAGAGAAAAAATAATTATAAGTACTATTAAAGGGTTCTAATAGAAATAATACGATACCACATGTCTAAGAACTAATACTAGAAAAATCAAGTAAAAAAAACTGGATCAAAATTGTTCCACCTGTTTAGGAGCTACGATGTCACAGACAAACATAGCGGTCAAACTTATAACACACCTCTTTCTTGGTCGGTTAAAAATTAGACTTTATATTAATTATTATAAACGTCTTTATATTCCAAAGCTTGTAATAATACAGCTTTAAGGAATCGCCATAATTGTGCTCCTTTTTGACAACATCGCGTTACTAGACAACATTGCTTGTCAAAGCTGTCTCATCACTGTACTCGTAAAGTGTGATCAAGGCATAACTTCTTCGAGAGCACTATAGGTAGTGGAGTCTATAGAGTATTGGCTTGAATCTTCCTTAAACTTTTGGCTTCCCTTCCACCCCGCAACCCCCGCCCCTCTAAATGTATACTCTGTATGATGACAAGGGATGTTATGGATATGAAATTTCGGATACGGATATGTCATTATTTCAGATTATCCGGTAGTTTCGGATAATTTCGATTAAGGATTGGGTTTTAAGTCAAATACAACTATTTTTGGCAAAACAATCATTTATGTGTATAGTTGTTATTAACGAAAAACTGCCATGACACTTTTCATTTAGCCTTTGCCACCATCCGAAAGTATTCGAAACTTTTATAATTCGGTTTCGGTTAGATACTTCGGATATCCGATAGTTTCGGTTAGCCCCATAACATCCCTAATGATGACTTTATAACGACCGGCCCAAGCCCATATAATATCACAGAACAGGGAAATGGCATGGTTTTCATTAAATTTATAGTAAAAGCTGTATTTTAATCCCGCTAAGTGGTCTTGCTCGAAGGGAAATTGATTAAGGCGCCCCAGTTCACTGATGGTTGGTGTCGATAAAAATTCTAATATCGGGTATGTTGGAATTTTTATCTATATTGATGAGAAATTTTGATGTATTAATTTTATTAAGACATATGGCAGAGTTAATTGAAACTTTCAAAGAAATAACAGAAGAAGTCGTGTTCGTAATTATCGTGTCTTCAAGTTAAGTTAATTTCTATTGCAATTACTTGTATGGTCACGGGTTTTAGATGTTAATGTAAGAACATAAAATAGAAAACTAAGACCAAATGTCATTTTTTGTGATCCTGTTCTGTGATAAATATTAGTCATTGAAGCTAAACAATCGGTTTGTCTCTTGATAGAAGCTAGAGAAATGGTTGGGGATGCATAGGTTACCAAAGTCGAGCATGAAGATATTGATACGAAAAGACTAAAACTGCATTTACTGTTCTTCTTTAATAAATAAAAACATTGTTTCACAATTTAATAATCTGTCTATTATATTATTCTATAGCCTTTAATAACATTTATACAGCTATAGGGTTATTAAAAAATCTTCAAAGATAATAATTAAAAATGATATATTCTGGCAATTGCACGAGTAATAAAAAAAACTATTTCCTAAATCCTAATACAAACAACTCTAGTCATATATTGAATGTTTTTAGAGCTTGCCCTAAATTTAATTAAAACTAATCGAGTGTTAAAATGTAATTATTTTGGGACGGAGGCACCGCTTTCTTGCGGTTCCCGGCTTAATCAGTTAATGCGGGGTCAATACTGCCTACATCGATACTGGATAGAGTTATATAATGTTTTGCGAATATATTTTTAATTTTGGCAATACGTTTAAAATTATTTGTGCATAAAATTGATTTAGATGATAGTCTTTTGTTATTTGCATAGTTTATTGACTTGTCTTAAAATGAATTTAGGTTTTGGTTAAAAATAGCAGATGTTGTAACCCTATTGTATTTATTTTGTAAGGCATTTTTGTTCTTACAGCTAATTTCA
Organism: Junonia grisea; assembly: GCA_018235645.1. Classification (NCBI taxonomy): domain Eukaryota; kingdom Metazoa; phylum Arthropoda; class Insecta; order Lepidoptera; family Nymphalidae; genus Junonia; species Junonia grisea. The sequence goes on from DVXP01004447.1 coordinate 6,693, forward strand.
TGAAATGTTTCGTGAATTGTTTGAATCTTTGAATTTTGAAGTTTAATGGTTTATTTTACTCTATTACCACTAACGCTGTTTAGTTTATTTATAAAATACTTGCTTAAAACTTATCCATTCTTGCTCGACTTTTGTAACACATTCCCAACATTGGTCGGTCGTTTCATCATCAAGTTAATTCTTTCGTAACTTCGTACTAACGTCCATAATACGGCGCGGTCGTATCGGTGCCAATACATTATTTAATAGATCATTATATATATTTACATTTTATTATATATGGATAGTATTGTTTACTTTGATATTGAATGTACAGTAACCGTATAACCATCGCAATGTGTACGAAACTTCCTATACCGAAAATAAATGATATTAAAAAAAAGCTGGAGTTTTTTTTGGGTGAGAGCTAAATTTCATTTACGTAAGCGGAAATTTTCCTTTACAAGGGAAAAAATTTAATAAAATTAATCTAGTGAGTGCGTGGAGGCAGCGGAGTGGAGAATTGAAGAGCTTAAGGGAAGATACTGGGTATAATAACATAGTACATGTGCCAACAAAGCACTTGTTACATTTCAGTTTTTTTTAATGACCTGTAAATTTCTGCTAAAGGTTACAATGTTCAAAGTACGTTTAGGATTAAGGCCCGTATTCTCTGTCACGATACGTAACGTAACCAAAACGTCAAATCTTGCTTGTCGAACAACGTCTTCTTTAAACGGTATTTTGTAGGCATACGTCTTGAAAACGGAAGGAATAGCATAGATAATGATAATCTTGTCTTTTTGGAGATGGCACGATCCGTTTCTATTAACAAACTTTCAAAAAAAGGTTACCGGTTTATTTTTTATTAATTTCTTAATTACTTATTCGACAGCATGGAACGTGCCACGTAACGTGACATTTCAATTTCACAATGTCATAGAAAATACGGTTTTAAGACAATAACGTGTTTCAACATAGAAATACGTTTTGATTTGGTATAGAGATTAGAGAATAAGGGCTCTGAAAAGAATCTAAAGATAATAATTAGTTAAAATAGCATAGTTTATTAGTGGTGCTATTAAATAAACTTTTCAACTTTTATATGTTAGTTTAGATATTGTGGAATGAAAAATAACTCTTGTATTTCATTTGTATCGCATGTAGAACATGATTAAATATTCCAATGTTTTTCACTCACTGTAACTATTTCATTACACGCAAAGCTTGTGAAATGAACAAATACTATTTGTATTGGATACAGAGATTTTAAATCAAAATGCTATCAAAAAAATGTGATTTGTATGATGGTAAAACTTTTATCTAATTTCGTCAATACCAATCTATATCGGTATTGTACAATACAATCAGTGGCGTAACTACAGGGTGGCATTCCGGCAAAAAGCCACGGGCCCCCAGCCGGAAGTGGCCCCCGGTCAGACGATAATCTCAGCTCCCAAGATTTATTTATGTGTTAACATATACACCTTAAATTTTAAAAAAATGTATTTAAAGGACTTTTAGGATTAAAATAACTTTTTTGTCGAAATTATTACTTATCTTAGAATAAAACACAAACAAAGTTATGAAGGTTTCATAGTTTTATTATTTAATTTTCTTGAGAAAAATCGGTCTTTTCAAAATTGTGCAAAAATCTGAATGGCTCAAAACCGTGTAACTTTCCATGTTGCGCGTGGCGGGTTCTGTTTATTTTGTTCTGTTTTGACGCAGGGTAACGTTTCAAGGTTTTTCTACTCCTTCGTCTCCTTGGTGACCTCCCACTTCTCCGAGTTTATCACGTAGATTTGACAAATGTGAAGTAAGTCACTTTTATTCAATAAACAGGTTAGGAAAATGGTCTAAGACTCCTCTATATTTTTTTATGTCTGGAGTCGAAAAAGTTGCTTTGTGGGAATTTAGTCAATTATAGAAATTTTGAGGGAAAATATATCATTAACGCTGAGCTTATTAAACTGAGTAAATGAGAACTTTATTTTTATCATGTTTTACTAAAATTGATGTTCCGAAAACGGATCTGTACTTTGGAGTCGAGGGGGTTATGTTAAGCTAGATGTGTAAAAACGAAATTAAAAGTATTGTGTTATTTGTTTATTTAATTTTACCATCAACTACAGTAGCTGGGCACTTTATTAGAGAAGGTTGTCAAATGACTGTTTATTCAACTGTAAACTAATTTCTGAGGCAAACTAAGGAAATTTCCTTGAAAAAAATTATATGTACTACTCCCGATATAAATTACATTAAATATATTTAATACTTAATAAGTTTTTACTTTGATACTTGAAGCTATGTTTCTAAAAAGTCAGTTTATTTCTTTGAAAGCGATAGATGAACTTACGGAGTGATATAGTTAAGTTTTGTGAAACACTTTGAATGCACTCCTTTCCCAATATTTTTTGATAAAAATTGAAACGAAAGAACTTAATTTTTATATTAATAAATCAATCATTTTTGCTTATTTCATTACAATACTCGTACAGAACGATATAATTGAAATCTCTTATCTTCACAGGAGCATAACTCAAGACATGATTTTCTTTAAGTGTGGAGACAGTACGATATTTTTACGATTTCACATATTCTCAGAGAGAAATATCACAGTTTCAAAGTAGTTGCTTAAAATAAAACTAATTGAAATAAAACAAATTGGTAATGAAAAGCTCGTGGAAATTGACCGTTTAGCACAATGTGACTGAAAAAGAGTCACTATTTTCTATACGGACCATTCGAATCAAGGACACTTTTTTCAAAAATTGTATAAAGCCTGTATTTGCTGTACTACGATGGAGGTAGACGAAGTCATCGATATTTCTAAAAATATGCTTTAATGACGATTTGCCGAAGAGAACCTATCGACGTTGATTAAAGCGAGTTTAATACCGGAATATGACTGAAAAAATACGACGAATCTACATTTCAAATTTTCACTGACACAACTGCTCCCTTCAATGTCCACCTGGTGAGCAATTTCACACAGGATGCCTTTTTGTTGTGTGTAAAACAAAATGTTAGTATTCTGGAGTAGTCTGCTATCACGGCCAAGGCCACGGTAGATCTTTACATCGTGTGGGAAACAACGAGATAGAACCAACAAAAATAAAACGTTATATAATTTGTTACGTCCGCATTTTTCATTCATTTATGACAGTCATTTACGAGGTTTTTGGTGAAAGATATTGTAGAATCTTGCCATGGCAATATATGTAGTAATACCTATATGAAGCATATAAAAACACATTGAGGCTTATAAAGCGGGCAGTTACCAAACTCTAAATAAATTTGAAGTTTATATAACAAATTATAAAAGTGTAACAAAATAATCCTTGACTGCAATCATATGCAAAAAATATATTAGTAACATGTCAAATTGCATATGATATTGTTTCTAAAAGTAGCATAACCATAATTATATTAGTATATTACATGTGACCGTTTTTAAATTTTTAGTAAAGGAAACAAAAAAATTATTTTAATTTATTTATTGTTAATTAAACTCTCCTTTTAATAAAATATACATGGTTTCAAGAATCAAAGTAAATAATAAACAAAACACCAGTCAAGTTCAAAAACTAAGTCTTCAACCCTCTTCTTCTTCCTAGCATTTCTCCCGGACTTAGCCAGGGTCTGCTTTATTCTAGCCTAAGTTTTGACAGGTTACTGATTT
>DVXP01004448.1:0-10356 GCA_018235645.1 Junonia grisea
AGTCCATTCCCACTTGTCGTGTGTCGGACACGGATTTTAATCGTATGTTCCAACGGCAGAACATTTTATATGAAGCTATTAACACTTGTAGCCCGATTAAAAATCGTAGATTTGTATAGAAACACGGACATCCGATTAAAAACCGGATCCGGCACACGACAAGTGGGAAAGGGCTCTAAGCGTGGTGAAACTTTATTTAGAATGCCAGCTAGTATTTTAAAAGGTCGTACGAGCACTGAAATATCATACGAGTGGAATTTCACGACTTACTCCGAAAATACTGTTGAAAAATTTCGATTGAAAGCGTTCAAGGGTTGATTTTTCACTTAAAAAACGGTTCTCGGAAATATTTTATAAAGTTCTGCTATATTTTATTTAAGGGTTTATCGCAAGAGTGTGCGATTTTAGAAGTAATGAATATAATATAATAATGAATAATGAAATATTATATAAATATCTGAACATTATTAATTTGTAAACTATTGAAAATCGTAATTTGTCTTTGTTGCCAAACTTGTCTTGGATATTTTTCAAAACAAAAATATAGCAAAAATAAAAGTATTGGTAATCAAACTCGTAAGATCCATCATTTATCAACAAGCAGTTACTCTGTATATCAAATTGAATTGAAAAACGCAAACCTTTCTTTTCAGAATCTAGCTCCGACAGTCACACAGATTATATAAAAATCTATTTAGATTTCCATTCTCATCCAACCCACATCCAATATAAATTTCCTTGCTTTTTTTCAGAATGGGTCTCGACCCGAAGGTCCTACTGGATGTGCTGAACAATTCCTCAGCAAGGTCCTGGTCTACTGAGGTCTACTGCCCAGTTCCCGGTCTGGTCCCCACCGCGCCATCCAGCAAGAACTATGACGGCGGATTCAAGAACGAACTGATGGTTAAGGTGGGTTATTGTTTGATTAATTTTCTTTAAAACGTACTTTTATAGCGCTTATAAAGAAAGAAAAAATATTACTGAATGTTTTTTTATATATACATACAATAAAAGTGTTAATTCGATTCCAAACAAAATTAAGTGTGATGAATAGAAGTTTTATTTTGACGCGAAAATAGTATAGTGTAAAATTAACGTCAAAATTAAACGTAAAACAATTCTACTTCGCATCTATTTCCTATATTTTCCGCTAAACACGACGTAAAAATGCTTCGATATCCGACCTTTACGTCACCGATATATCAATCCAAAAAAAATAATAACATTACAGCTTAATAATAGCATCAAATGTTGATACATACATACATGTACTCATAGTTCAGCGATATATATCTAAAAATACATCACAACCAAATTTAATATTTAAATTTCCTTTCAGGACCTCGAGTTGGCTAGCACCATGGCTCTCGGCATCCGATCCCCCATCCCCCTGGGTGCCGTCGCGACCCAGCTGTACCGCATCGTGCAGTCCCGCGGCTACGGCCAGAAGGACTTCTCGTTTATTTACCAACTCCTGAAGGATGAGGCCGAAAAGAAGTAGAATAAATTGTACATAAGCTATTTTGAGTTTTATTTTTTCCTACTGAACAAATTTGATATGGGTTCTAGAATTTTTAGCTTGGGAATTTAGTGCTGATGGGAATTTAGTAGTGATGATATTTTGATAAAAAAAAAATGGAATTATGAGAGTTATTTTTTGTACGTTTTCAGGAAGTCATAAACTGTGGTAAATTTAATTTTATAATGTAAAGGAACAAAGGAAGCACTAAAAGAATAAATTACGACCCTTTTTATTTTAAGCGTAATATTTTTTTTTACATTTCCGAGATTGATATCCGAAAAATAATAAAGAATTTTTAATAGATTTTTTTTCTTAGTAAAATTAAGACAAAGGCACTGAAGCAAACCACCTGAGGTCTGAGGCGAAGGTTAATTAGTAATTTATCGGGGATTTTCGAAGAAAGAAAATTTCTAGGAAACTTTGATTTACGGTTATTAATTAAATAGAGGTTAAGAGAGTATTTAAATCATGTTCGTAACGTTCGGAAAATTTTAATTATTAAAGTATTTGATTTACGAAGACCGCTCAAGTATTAGGTAATTAACAAATGAATCATTATTAAAATATTTTGCAAGATATATTAGCTAAACTATGTATAATTAAAGACATGTGAAGGTCATAATCTACGTAGGAAACACCAACAATCCTGACAGTCTGATGGGTTTATCATAAGTTATTTTATATACTTATACAAGGTACATATTGAGATTAACAGCCTGTACATATCCCACAGCTGGGCAAAGGCCTCTTCCCCTATTAGGGAGAAGATTGTGGAGCTTAATCCACCACGCTGCTCCATTGCGGGTTGGTGGATATACATGTGTTTGACTTTCTTCCGGCACATGTAGGTTTCCTCACGATATTTTCCTTCACCGCCGAGCTCAAGATAAATTTAAACAAGAACTTGAAAATACAACAGTGCTAGCCAGGGTTTCCACCCGTGACCTTTGGTTAAGATCCACGTGTTCGCATCTCGGCTCTCATGTTGAGATTACTAGATATGAAATTTGTTGTACAAATCCGATTTGCATCTCACGCCTGAGCTGAGGTAACAGCATCCTACAACAATACCGAAATTCAATCATCTGCATGAAATAATTTCCGAGGAACACGCTCCTGGAGATATCTGTCTGTTCCAGATATTTCAGACAACATCGAAGAGATCTTGAACACGGAACACTATTCAGATAAATAGGTGGATATTTGCACACAACTATTGCTCTTTAGTACCGTATTTTTGATTTTTATAATGAAAGCTGGTTGGCAACCACGAATCCGCCTGCACCTGACATTTATTTATATGTAAATATTGCGGAAATTTTGAATTTTTCGGGATAAAATGTAGCCTATATCCTAATCCAAGATATCATTTCAGTTTTCGGCACAATAGGGTCAGTCGTTTTATTGGGAAAGATCAAGAAGCGTAAACTAAAAGCGTAAACTTACAAATTGTCGCCTTTATATTATAAGTTAGGTTTGAAAACAATAGATACTACTTATTAGGTGTCTCACGGATCCGTTTTCATACGGCCGAGAGGAGGACCGCTGTCCAGTATGGCTCCGGACTGCCAGTGTATGCACAAGCGAGGATTGTGGGGTGGGCGAGACCATTCTTCCCCTACTGAGAAGGGCTCTCCGTTTTCCGTGCTGTGACGGCCATCGCAGGGCGTTTTAGTGAGCAATCTCACATAACCCGACACGCCTCGCCTCCCAGGAGGCGAGTATCTATGAAGATATACCCTGCGTCAACAAAAAAAGTACTATTTATTAGGTAACACGAAGTAAGTATGTAAGGGAATCTATGTATTTATGAAAATACAAACAAAAAGGTGTTGGGTGACGCTGACCTTAGAGTGATATTCTCACCAGTTAACTAAAAGTTAAATAGGTATAATAAAATAAAATAAAAAGATAATACAAAATTATAATATATTTTTATTTGTTATTCAAAAATAAACTAAGCTGCTAATAAATAAGTGCCCAACGCGACTACAAAAGTCTTAACTTAAAAAAAAAAGAAATATATCAGCATTCAAACAAAGGACCAACAAACACACAATGACAGCGGTAGTAAAGACAGTTTCCGCTGTTAATATTTCATTCTTAACGAATTTATGAATTAAATAGTCATAATATTTCTGCTTCCTTTTTTCCTCTTGGATTAAAAGTTCACTCTTATAGAATAAACAATGAAATATCTCTTTATTTTCGTAAGTATTCCATATTATACAAAAACAGATTGAAGATATTTGAGCAGTTACATTTTAATATTTAAGGAGGTTGTAATTTCTTGATGACAAACATACTGGCACGTTACACAATACATGTCAGATATTTCAAAATATATCTATGTCTATTGGCTTTTCGATCGGGGTTTGGAAAAAATATTATGTTAAAATAAATATAATAAATATTAAGATATTATACATTGCGGAGCGGACTATATTACGAAATAAGCGGTGCGGCGTCTATTATGTTAGAAGATATACATATATAATAAGAAAAGAAGACAAGAAAACATAGAGGGGTGAGTTTAATATATAATATATATAAGTAGTGTATGATATAAGTCTTTTCAATGTGACGATACATCGATGCGACCATGTTAGGATTCATTTGGTCAATAACTATAGCTATAGTGAGTCGAGCCAAAATGCATTATCCTAAGTAAGTCTCGTAAGACATTATCAGGGTGCACTTTCATTAACCGAGTGAATGCTCGTTCTATCTCGATTTTATAAAATTCTTTTAGTGTAAACAGAGACAAAGCATACCATCAGTCTGCATACAAAATATTGTTAGAATGCTCGCTCGCTTGATTTAAATGTTGAAAATAAGTTGTCGTTTCTTTTAGTTTCTAGCTCTAGCTCTAAGTTCGCTTAGTCTAAATGCACCCTTACATTGTAAGTCTAAGGGTTTACTTATATAAGGGGTTATTATTGATACGTTCATCGCTCGCCGCGATTGTTGTAACGGTATGTATTGTTGTAATAAAAAAAAACATCTGTCAAAAGAGCATTTTAAATTAAAGAAAAAAATCAAAAAAAATCTTTAAATAAATGCTATAATTACCCAGTTAATGTAACGAAGTAAACATTACACCATAATAACAATTATCATCCAAAATTCTAATAAACCATAAAAATTACAGCGACAACGCCATTACTGCAAGCCTTTTTTAATTTCCCGCCGAGACTTAGGCAGCGAAAATTCCTGCCATATTGGTTTTTTGGCGCGAAAAAAAAATCGGATAAAGGACAATAGGAGGGTCGGTTCTGTGTCATAATCATATTTTTTCAGCACAAAGGAGTTCTTACGTTAATGTGACTGGATAATAAATGAAAGTCAAAGGCATGTGGGGTCAGGTTTTTTAATATGTGAGCGTTCAGGTTGCATTCAGGATATCCAAAGTCACGCTCCTTTTCACCCTGTAATTATCGTTTGAAAGTGCACCCTTATGTCAGAGGACGCGTCAGACCTTTAAGTTTGGTGACAAACGATGTCCTTTAAGCACCAAAAAATGAGAGAAATAATGTGCTGATTCACGTGATGTCCTTGCTATACTGTTTTAATGAAAATGTGCTAGCTGTGATTTGAATTTTATATTATTTGGTTATAAGGTTTTGGTCGAGAAGTCTGGTGAAGAATTTTTCTTTCAATGAGTTACTGGTAAGTATTGTATCTTTTGTAGGTTCCTTTTCCCAATTCATACCAATTGCTTAATATCTTATTTAATGCCATTCAAACTTAGTTCTAGTTATCGGTCGGGTCTAGGCCACTGGGGCTAAAAGTCGTCTTTATTTACGATTCTAACTTAGGTTCATCAAATATTTTTAAAAATACGTTCTAAAATACTACAATTACAATTTTTAGAAATAATAATTACTTAATGCAATCGATGAAGACTCAATTATTTTAGACGCATACCATACAGCTAGTATAAAATATATCTAAGTTTAAAGAAGAAAAAGTAGCTTCTTAGACAAGACTTTCTGATTTGCCAATAGAAGTAAAAATAATTCTACGATTACTTTATATTCAAACCGTAACGTAAAATAAGAATGTAAATCATCAGAGATTTTCCGCTCAAATAAATACGTCGCGGCGATTATTTTTAAATTCAATCTCTATTCAATATTCTGAACGCGTAAGCTATCTCACAAAGGCAAATTAAGGGAGGTTGTGTGAACGTACTTTTTGGGTCTATTCTTATAAACTTGAACGAATATCAACGAAGTTGTTGAGAAATTTCTAGCGTTAACCGCTTATTGAAGAATATTCCACTTATTTTTAACTTTCAGTCGCGTTATTGAACTATGTGTCAAATTGAAGCGATGCGTTGCGCTGTTTGCTTGTTATTTGCTAGCAAATGGAGCATTATGCTCGCTTGTTTGTTTTTCGGTTCGCGTTACTGGCATTGTTTGTGTTTGTATTTCGGTTTGACATACAGAATGAAGTATTGTTTTGAAAGTGTAGTACCTAAATACGGCGCTTTTTCTAATAGTACCAAAATCACAGATCAGATTTTGGGTGTTTTCTGTCTTTAAAGATTTTGAGTGTTTTTAAACAACACTATTTTTGGTAAATATCAAGATATTGTCAATAATTAATTGAATGATTTTAGATAATCAATTCAGTAGTTGTTTATTTTGAGTAAACTCAAGTTTGTTCTAGCTTATTTGAGATATAATTATCAAAGGAATATTATTTTTAGCTGACTTCAAAAAAAGAACAGAACGTGTTGACCGATTTCAGCGATTTTATTTAAACAGATATTTTTTTTAAAATCTTATCTTAGATTTAAAAATCAAGGAATAAAAAATGAAGGAATTGTGGTGAATAAGAGTAAGTGAATGAATTAACGAAAATTATATTCCATTAATGTATAAATTGAACGTTTTAGGAAATTAAGGAGATTCAATTACAGCTTTAAATTTCCGATAAAATAAACCAACAAAATTGTCGCTAAAAGTCTGCTATAAGCGATTAAAGTGAAAGAGCGAGCGAATAGCGGCGAATTTTTCGGGGAAAAACTGTTAAAAGTGATGGCACATTTTGTGCCTTATTAGGGACAGATGTCAATTTTAATTTGCTGTATATAAGGAAATTCTATCTCAAAGGCCGTCGGGCCTGACCTGTCGAGGATGGACATTTTAATCGAAAAGATTGCCTGACATTTTGATTTCTAAACGCTAGAATTGGTCGTGCTTTTTTATGAATAACGTAACCTAATTTTTTACTCTGTGGCAATTAAAATTATCTAACAGAGAACACTTCTTAAAATAAGTAGATCTAAAAGACACAAGAACCAAAAGACAATTATTTGTCTCGAATATTTTTTACGAAAATTTTTTCTTTTTTATAGTCTGTTTATGTAGTTTTCTTACAGATCTTAGATAATTTTTTTTTATTATTTATTTCTTGTCATCCTCGATTGTTGTATTGTTTATTTATTTATTTATTTATTTAAGAGGTACATCAACATATTCAGCACTTATAAATAACAGACAAAACAAAGAAAGTGACCTGATATGAGTGACAATTACAGATGTACACAACATTCTGACGATATATTGTTGTGTTATATTGGTGATTATTTATAATACCATTTTTTCCAATCACTTAAAATCTTAACTAACAATTTTCACTTTACGCTTCATTTCCTTCCTCTTATAATAGAGGAGACACTTAATAAAGTTATAAAAACGATGTTACGTTGAATATTGAAATTTTTAACATATTTCAAAACGTTCCATTTTCAAACTTGTTTTTTTGCCAGTCTATAAGATAGAGCTTTACACGCTAGGCAAAGTGTATCGACAAAATTCAAATGGCATTCCTCTCACGAACAGCCATTACTCGCTGACAGTGACTTCCAATTCTAAAATTTTATGCTAAAAAGAAATATAAGTATACAAAAACAAATTAAAAATAAACTCTCCGCCAAACAAAATAGAGATCATTTTAAATGCACTCGCTTCAACTGCTATGTCCTTTTGAAAGCGCAATGGAAAATGCTGTAACGTGAAAATTTAAAATTTCGTGTTTAAGTGAAATTTTATTGGAAATACCTGTTTTTATTGGGCGTCTTCCAAACGGTTACGATCGAATCGTTAAATTATTTAGTTTATTATTGGATTATCTGTATGCACGGGGATTGTTTTGATCGGAAATATATGTACACTAAGTGCGAGTAAATAAGTTTTTAAAGGTTGTTAATTTCGATTAAGAATTTATCTATGTTATCAATCATTAGGGTGTTATATAACATCTTAAATTAGAATGAAAATCAAAGAAGTGTACACCTATGAAAACTAGGTATACGAAAGGAGTATACTAAACGAGTAGAGTAGAGCTCTATTTTAAACGCTAATAATAATAATTGATGCCTTACTTTTCAGTGTGGTAGGGTACCGCAGTTGGTTTTCAGGCCTTTGCAGTAATATTAAACAATAAATTAAACCTAATATATATTTTTATGTTGTAGCGAAATGTTCTTAAGAAAATCGTAATATTAAAAATGGTAAAATATAAGTTAATTTTATGTCTACCCGTGACTACGATCGCTGTAAGTTTCTATGGATGTTAATTTTATGAATCTTTCACGCAAAAACGCTTAATAGATTTTGCGTTCACGTCATCATCCTATCAGAGACCGAATACTAAATAGACCACAATTTAAAATGAAATCGAGGAGATTGACTAAATTATAACATATGCAGAGAAAATCACGAATAGTTGCCAGTCGCCTATAGTCACTATTAATATCCACATCCGAGTAATGCTGTTTCCCTTGTAATATTCAACGTGTCCAGTCCACTAATTCGATTTCCAATACTAATACAAGGTTGTGCAAAATTCAGATTAAGTTTTAATAGCTTTTCCTAACTGGGATTCGAACTTCTGGCTATCGCGGAGCTGTTGCACACACGTGCTTAACGGAATTAGTTTTTGGTACTGAGTTCTCGTCTATTTTTTATTAATTGCATTTGTTTGGTTATGGTTTTCAGTCGATGTAGATTATATAATGTGGATTGTGGATGTGGATTTTTGAGTATTTTTTTTTCAGGGCCCGTTTTCTCTATGTCACGATACGTAACTGCCCAAAACGGATGACGTCATATCGTGCTTGTCAAATAATCTTACCGGTATTTTGTAAGCACACGTCTTGAAAACGTAAGGAATAGTATATATAATGATATTCTTGTCTTATTTGAGATGGCGCGATCCGTTTCTATTAACAATCTTTCAAAAAAGCTTATCAGTTTATTTTTTATTAATTTCTTAATTACTTATTGGACAGCATGGAACGCGCCACGTAACGTGACATTTCAATTTCACAACGTCATAGAAAATACGGTTTTAAGACAATGAGGTGTTTCAACATAGAAATACGTTTTGATTAGGCATAGAGAATAAGGGCCCAGGTTAGGGATTAGTGCCGAATGGGAAGGTGAAGGTCACAAGTAAAGTCGTATGGTAAGTAAAGTAACAGTCTGTAAGTGTCCCACTGCTTAGCAATGGACTCTTCCCTTATTAAGGAGAAGGTTATGGAGCTTACGTGGCTCCTCTGGTGGTTGGTAAATATACATGTGTCAGAATTTATTCCGACACGTGCAGGTTACTAGGTTTCTAGGTGTACAGGTGCAGTACATCAAAGATCACAAGATGAATTTAAACATTATTATGTTTAAATTCATCTTGTGATTATTATTATAGTATTATTGAATTTAAACATTATTATGTTTAAATTCATCTTGTGATCTTTGAGCGCTTGAAAATCTAGCGTTGCTAACCAGGGTTTGAACCCGCGACCTTCGGTTAAGATCGACTTGTTCCTACCGTTAGGTCATCTCAGCTCTAATAGCCTGTAAGCATTGGCAGGATGAAAGTCTCCAAAATTATGAAAGAGAAAGATAACAGCTTATCCCTAAATGCTGTACCATTGCTGGTTGGAGGACAGAGATGCCTCAGAATTTCTACAAAGCCACACAGATTTCTTTACGATTTTTCTAAATTCAGCATTTGGAAATTTAATGGCATTAGTTGAGGTTATATATTTTAAACTTTCGCGATGTAATTTATTCATGTTTGATTTGTAAACGGGTCTTATCGCGATTCATTGGTTGCATTCACCGTGGTCACAAACTGACTGTCGTCATCGTGGTCATCGTGGTCAGTCAGCCCGTTGCCGAAACGTCGGGCAATAAAGGTATTGTAATACGTAAAGACTACCGCGATAAGACCCGTTTATAAAGCAAATATGAAGGTATCAGTTGAGATTTATCATTTGAGGTTGACCTGTTCCATCTATTAGGCACATATTTATCTATAAATGTGTGTAGACGTATGATAAATAACACATATATATATACATGGGTAATTAATTGCATAATCTATCGGGTGTGTTAATACCAACTGTGTTTTTCATATCAGCCAGTAATTAAAAAAGTTGCAACACGAGATATTATTATTCATTAAATTAACTTTTCAATTTAATTAATAAAGTCGGTCGCAACATTAACGTAACACTTAACGCCTCATAAAGTAAATTTCAAAAATGAAAATAAATTAGTATCAAGCCAGTGACAGTAATAACGCAGTGCAGCAACTGATGACGCAGGCCGCGTATTAAATTAATAGTTTGCGGACGTTTTATAAAGTGCCCGGATTAACACTCTCGCCGCAACTTAACGTTGCATAAAACGTTGATTGGCACGGATGAGGTATGACGTGCTTTATGCCATGATTAACGCCAGTATAGTTGTTGCCACGGAACTTGAAAATTTGAACTTAGCACATTACGCTGCGCAAAACACAAAAATAGGTATTAG
>DVXP01004449.1:0-10353 GCA_018235645.1 Junonia grisea
TAGGCCTCTTCTCCTATTAGGGAGAAGGTATGGAGCTTAATCCACCACGCTGCTCCACTGCGGATTGGTGGATACATATATTAAGTTGCAATGGCACACAAAATAATGTAATATTTGAGATGTAAAAATTCCATTGAATTTATTTTATAATAACTGTAATTTACATTGTTGTTGCTCTTATGGTCTCAATTATATTTATGACATTCCTAAATGTATCTAAAACATTATTTTGTTTAAAGGAAAGAACTCTTTGTTTTCAAATTTAAAAGTCCTGTTGCTAGAAGGTAGTCCCGATAAAAAATTTCAACTGAAACCGGAATACAGTAACAGGGTGGTAGCGCTAAATCAAAGCACTAAATCATTGATGAAATCCTTAGACATCTGGCAGCATATAGAACAAATGAGACTACAGCCAGTAAGACATATGCAAGTAAGTTATAAAGTTAACAAAAACTGTATATTCTCTTTTAAGTTTTAAGCAGTTTTTCGTTGACTTAAATAGTATGTATATATTATAGACACACATTTTTACTCCCTTTTACAATTATTTAATTAATTAATTATTACTGGAATTTTATTAAAACTTCTTCTGGATCTCTGTATTAAAATTTTTATATTTAAAACAATATTCCTACCAAATTTCAAAAGTCCAAGATATGTTAAAAATTGTACTGGATTGAAGAATATGATGGTTAAGATATTATAAAATTTATACTATGGACTAGCAGACAGCCCGGACTTCTTCCCAACAGTGAGAGAATTTTTCAAATCGGTCAAGTCGTTTCAGAGCCTATTCACTTCAAACAAACAGACAATACTTTCCTCTTTATAATAGTAGTATAGATAATAAAATTTAACAAAACAGTAACCTCTAAAAGTACCTTTACCTGTAAAGATACTTTTATACCTGATATGTCTCTTCTGTTAGGAATAAGGAACCAAAAGGAATTGTAACAAAATTAAAAACATTTCCTACTTTTTTTTACACGCTTTTATTAGTTTGGGATGTATGTATGTATGTATGTAACAGAATCTTTGAGCTTAATTTTCACTAGTTTTGAGAAATCCGATAAGTTTGGAACTTTGCACACATGTCAAGGGTGGATGACAATGCCATAATTTGATAACAGTTTCCCATTATTCTTATTAGGACTCTGTAGTGGAGTGAAAGAGACAGAACTAGTGTTCGATCTGCGCATGACTGCAGTTTCGGTCTTACTCTTTCGGACTAAGCGTGTTTATTTAGTTTTTTTAACTATCATAATTATCTATTTTTAGGTCTGGGACGCTTGTTCAGATGCCTTAATATCGTTTAGCAGTGCTGAAATTTTAGATGATGATGTGGCATACATAGTAGAAAATGATGTACTACTTGAAGCTGTTAATACCGAGTTAAAATCGTCGTCAATTAAAAATGTTGACATACTTTATGGAGCCAAGGTGACGGGATATGAATTGTCGAAGCAGAGTTCTGGATCCAAAGGGAATGTTGTCAAAATGAATAATGGAGATAGTTATTTGTGTGATCTATTGGTAAGTGGATATTTTATTATTACAAGTAAGGAGACATAATCATAATACATAATTCATTGTAGGGGGGGAAGTAATTTTTTATACTTGCCAGTTTATTTGAGGCTTCAAAAGCAAAACGGCCTGTCTGTAGAGTTGAAATTATCTACTGTTACTCTTTTTTTTCAAAAGCTATTTTGTAAAAGAAGTGTCTTCATACCCATCTCATAGTCAATAAAAAAATAAATACCTAATTGTGTGTGAAAATACACACACATAGTTATGGCAATTAAAATTTACCATTGACTTGATTTAGTGAACAATGTTGGTTTAGGCTGTTGTTGCTTTAGTGGCCTCATTATGTTTATGGTTATATCATTTTCATTAGCTAATCAATTTTCGAACATTAACATAATTTTTCAAATAGGATTAATAGTTTTTAAGGTACAAAAACTCAAAGAATCAAAGAAATAAACTCAAAAAGTTATATTTTAGTTAAAATTTTTGTTCATTAATATTACAAATAAATAAACCTTAAGAGAAACAGCTTAAGTGGTGAAACAAGATTCAAATACATGTAATTGTATAAAAAACTACAAATAGCTACAATTACTATAATAATACAATTATCGTAGTAGAAATTAACAACCCGTTAAACTTTTCTCAATATATTTATTAACAATTATAAATCAAATATCAATTCCCAATTCGTAAAATAATGAATTCTAGAAAATAGTATAAATGCTAAGAGTATTAAATTGTAAAAAATATTCTTATGATATCCTTTAAGGTGGTTGAGTGTTCTGCAACTTTTTTTCGATCATACTCAACCTAGAATCCGTTGTGTCGATTAGTTTGTTTATTTTCTTGTTCAAATCTGCCAATTGATTTTTAATATCAACCATGCAAATCTCCTGGATCGCATTAATAGTAAAAGATACTGGTCTGTTTCTGTTTTCTGCAGAAGTCGTTGTATTTTTTTTACGTCTCTCCACATTCTGACTCTCTAATGAGAAACGATCGTAGAGATAACTCTTTCTTTTCACAATTTGTTTCTCAATATCTTCTTCATCTGTACATTTTCTTATTCGACATTCGTAATTATTATTTTTTCGAACGCTTTTCGTTCTATCCTTACGACTTGCCACCATCTTGTAAATCGATGCTATTAATTCTCTGGGTATCTAAAATTATGCAAAATAAAATTTATATTACTTACAGGTTCAAATACTTTTCAATTTAATATAGCCTTTGAATCCCATGCGGCCACTATTCAATTTAAACTATTAAACTTAAGCATAGTAAAGGGAGTTCAAATTAATGACCTTCTAAGAGTTAAAATTGTCAGAATTTTTTATATTTAGAACTAGGGACATAGAATTTAGGTTCTGTTTTTTTGCATTTTATATCACTTTTGAAACTGTAAATAAAACGTTAATAATAAAAAATAAGAATTTTGTGCATTTGAATTTAGAACATTGTAAGTTTTTAGTTTATAACCAAAATATTCTTACCCTATTCTCTCTCGGATCATTCGGTCTTATGTTCAACGTTCGCAAGTGAGAAGCGGTCAACAGTGCTCCCCAACGGAGGACCGCTAGCAGTTGCTGTGGCGCACATGACAATAGAGTACTGAAGAGCATGCTCTCTAAATGCGCTACCAGCTGGGTTTGACGGACTAGACGATCTAGTCCCGCACTCTCTTGTAATGCCTGAAAATATCAACGTTATTGATTAAGAGGCACAAAATATAAAGATAAGCAAAACAAGAACCAGGCTAATAAGTTGATAATTTTAATAAACCTATAGGTTTTCGAGGGTCAATTATCCCACATACAAATAGCAAAAAAATATGAAGACAAGTAAAACGGGAAAGTAAGCAAGGTTAAAAGTAGTTGGTAATTTTAGGAAACCCTTTTGATAGTTAAATGTTTAACATATTACCTGAATATCGCTCACGGCCAAACCAACCAATAGATTCGTCAATATAACCGTGACCAGCAGCACGAACACCAGAAACATTCCATGAGCCGTCAGTGGATAATGTATTTGTGAGTTTGTACAGTTATTGTAAAATATATCCTCGTATTCCAATTCTCCAGACATCATCATAACTGTCTTCACGAGCCCAGCTGGCAAGTGGAACGCTGGGTAATTGCTGAACAGCACGCTAAAGGCTAGACCAAACGCGATAAGCAAACAACTGTATGCCAATAGAAATGTTGCAAAATTCACCGTCACTGAAAAAGAAAATATTGTCAATTCTCTAGAACTTGTAATGTTTAAACAGGATCTTTTATTAAAAGTTGGTACCTGTTGTAAACATTTGCACGTATAATCCAAACGTTGGGAAGCGCCCAATGATCATCATCAGCTCGAGCCAACAAAAGAATATAGTTATAGCTGCAACGTCATGCTGCCAATTGGAAGTGTTTGCATTCGCGACTCCATTTCCTCTGTACCAAGTCGGTATCTAAAAAAGTTATTAATAAGATAGTTTCACAGAATTTGAGCAGGAGAAATAAATTTAAAAACTAACCGTGCAGAGAAAAACGCCTACAATGATGAGTAATTGCAACCAATTTTCCCATTGTCGAATGTAGGCAGAATAATCAAGGCATGCTTGAAATATTTCCTTTGTCATAAAACAGAGATTTAACAGAACGATGATATATTGTATCGGTCGTAAGTAACTAGGAACATCACACGTTACATCTTCACATAAAAATAACTCTGGAAAAGAAGAATCAGTCATCCATTAAATGGATAATTAATAAAGAAAAATGAAGTGTAATAATTTCATACATACGTAAAATATACAGGCTGTATAAAGTTATGAATATAGCGTGATATACGAAGCTTAATACAAAAAACTTTCTTATTCTTCGCCACTTTAAAAAAAGGAATGTCTCTGCTACTGGATGCTTCAAAACATCTTTGCGGCCAACCTGTTGAAGAAACAAAATATAACATCTCAGACTTACTCTTTAATAAGAATTGTCTTAAAAATATTAAACTACGAACGATATAAAAATAACGCGATACCTACAGCATCCCAAAAAGTAACAAGAGTAGTAAGTCAAAAAAGTGTGTCCAACCAGTACTTACTAAATGAAATCTATTATCATTATTGTACTCACTTCAACAAACGCCAGTAATAACTCAGCCTCTCCTCTTGAAAGGCAAGGCACCAAGGGCCTAAAGTCAATAGTGAGTTCGCAGTCAACATCACCGATTTCGTGTTCGCTCACATGCACCGCGTCGTCGAACTTGCACAAGTATCGAGGAATTACGTCTGGGACCCTTCGGACGATGAATGATAGTGCTGATACACCACCATTTGTCCGTAATGTTACATCGCCACCATAATCTGTAAAACCATTACCAGTTTCTGTATTATTTTGAGCCAAAAAAACCTAAAATAGTGTGAAAAGAAAAATTTCATGATTCCACCCTCAAGATATTTTAAATTTATATAATACCAGCAGACCGCCTCAGTGTTGCACGTTTATTCCTAACTAAATGAAAGAATTTTTCAAATCGGTCAAGTAATCTCGGAGCCTATCCGTTTCAAACAAAAGAACAATCAAATCTTTCCTCTGTATTATATTAGTATAGACGAAGTCATCATAATAAGACTAATTAATCAAAGGAGCATTCAAGAACCGAGTTTCTCTTTTATGGAAGTCAAAAATTCTTACCCAAAAGCAGTAAAACACACGCAGAGAACTCATTCAAAGCAGCTATATGGACGGGAGTGTATCCAAAGTTGTCGGAAGCATTAGGATCTGCTCCCACTGACAGCAGGACTCGTGCTACGTCACACGCTCGAGCCCCTCTCACGATTGCTCCGTGTAATGGCGTCCTGCCGTCGACGTCCTTGGCGCGGACATCAGCTCGCTTCGATACTAGAAGTTCCACCACTTCCACTGATTGGGCTAATGCCGCTGGAAGTAGATAAAGGGATTTTATTATAGAAATATTAAATCTTCTTTCTTTCTTCTTCTTCTTCTTTAAGACACTTATGTGGTCTATTATAAGGAAGATTATTGACGAATTACAACCAATTAGTCCACCCCCATTAAAGATGAAATTTTGGAATAAATGAATTTAATATTGGAATTGAACATAGTCATAAATATTACCTAGGTGGAGACTCGTTTGTCCTCTAGAATTCGCACAGTCTATATACGCTCCGTGTTCAAGGAGTAGACTGGCGCATTCGGCGTGTCCGTCAACAGCTGCTAAATGTAATGCTGTAGCTCTTCCAGGACCTAAAGCAGCTCGAACATCCGCACCCGCGTCCAATAGCAGCTTCATACAAGTAGCTGATCCTAAAGACGCCGCCACGTGTAACGGTGTTTCTGTAAATACCTATGACAAATGACGTTTTCTAGATTAATAAACATAAGCAAGAATGTCAAAACTAAAAGTTTTGTGTAATTCATAGTTCTATCTACCACTTATATTTTTATTACATTAAGTCGTTTTAAAATTCTCGATCGGCTATCGATGATCGAAAATAGACAACGAAATCGTCGATAGCTCGATCGATATATAATCGATCTGGGATCTAAAAAATTAATTTCCTAAAACCTTCGATCTAGCGTTCTCGGCCAGAAATGTATTTATTGTTCTTTGGATCGTGAGTTATGTACGTTTCAATGAAATGTTACAACTTCAATGCCTTGTTCGAGTCTGTTTGTATAAGATGTTTGTTTGACAAGATATGATAATAAGCAGACCTGCGGTGTGTCAGGACAAGCGCCAGCTTCCAACAGCGCATTTACTACTTCCGGTGCGTCACTGAGCACCGCGTAATGTAAGGGCGAATGCTCGGTTAGTCCTGCGTTTACATCTGCCCCGTGATTTATTAAAGCCTGCAAACAATTTTACAAATTATTAGTTTATCCCGTATATGTATATACAGTCATTAAGCTGGTTCTATTATTGATGTATATTAAATAACTGAGTAGCAAAAACATTTGAACATATAGCTGTTACTTTCAATTTCTATTTTGTATCAGAAGTTATTTGGACATTGTGTATGATAATTCGATATGTATCCTTTACCTTTACACAAGACAAAGATTTAGCACTCGCCGCACAATGCAAAGGTGTTGCCTTTCTTTCAGTCTTTGAGTCCCATATGTTTGGATCGGCTCCATGATCCAATAGAATTTTCACACAATCACAATTGTCCACTAAACAAGCCAGGTGTAGGCACGATCTGAAAGATAAATCCTTAAATTCAACAATTTTGTGACTATAAACTATTGCAAAATGAACAAATGTATCGCGGTCTAGTCATGATAAAAGCATGGACCACAAAATTTAAACCAAAATCAACGGGCATTTTGTTCAGTTCATGATAGTATTTGAGAAACCTATTTCATTTTAACGCATAAACGGTTTATCCAATTATGGTTAAATTTTAATGGAATTTAAAGTTCTTTTTTTTGTAAATCATATTTACCTCCCAGCATCATCACAGCTGTTAGGATCGGCACCCGCTTTCAAAAGTTTGGCCAAGAGGGAACTGCGTCCCAACCAACAAGCCCACAGCACGGCCGTACGAATCCTGTCTGTGTCTTCATCGGTCACAAATGCTATGATGTCTTCATAATGACCTGTCTCCAATAAGTTAGATAGTTCATCAGCGGTGGGCAAATGTCTCAGTGAATTTTGTATTTCTTCTGCAAATAAATAAACATGGAAGTTTAAACTTTATTCTGTCAAAGTTTGAGACCACTAAAATCTCGAGAAGGTAAGATGTGTGTCCTAATTATTTTCTATACAATTTTCTGATAGGATTATCTAATTATTTATATTAAGAAAAACCGTTTTGCTTATTTTACAGTTTGATTCCCGATCAAGTAATTCTTAAAGCCTTAGTCTTTACTGTCTTAACTTCAAAGGTCGTCAGTCAATCAATAATAAACAATCTTATTAGATCAGGACAAAAATAATACACATTCGTGGCAAGATCGAGTCTTAGGTAGTCCTGTTTTTCGTTATAAAAAGTATCACAAACCGTACCTGACTCCCAAATGTCTCTAGATTTCACTCTCAGTCGGTTCCCAAGATCAGGAGCGTGTGTCGACTCGTCGCTAGAGATGTAGCCTGCCTCCCCCTCTTCAGAGTCCTCTGCTACCTCTGTAATCTCGTCTCTCCATCGCGTGCTACCTTCACGGTATCCCTATGAGAATACACCTTGTGTTTAGTGTTGTAAAAATGATGTTTTGAAAGTAAACGGTTAAATAGCACATGAAGCCGCGAACGTGCTGCGAAAGCGATCCCGTAGCCTCTCCATTTTCTGTGCTGTGGCGGCCATCGCAGTGGGTTTTAGTGAGTGCAATCTCACATAACCCGACATCCCCCCCAGGAGTCGGGTATCTATGAAGATTTAAAAATAGAAGTAATATTAGAGACAGTCCAGAAGGGTATAATAAAACAACCACTGTTGTCTTTACAATAATAATACACTATATCGCCATGTCATATATCTCGACATCAACAACCGTCACTAGGCAACCACCCAATCGTGTATTCCAAATAGTTTCGCTAACAGTAAGTAAGTATTACAAGTGTAGCTGCGGGCAGAAGTAAGTAACGAAACAGATGAAAGATTCGATTTTTTTAATATGGTAAAGTGCGGGCCAGATTCGCTATTTGCAGATATTGAAGTGTGTATTTTTCATCAAGTAGAGTTGTAATGACCGAATGGATGGAACGAAGGTGATGGGAGCAAAATTGGTTTGACTTTTTTTCCATTTTTAATCAATATAAAAAAAGAAGGTTCTTAATTCGATTGTAATTTTGTATTGTTCGGCCTGTTTTGTCATTTGTGAATGAATTTGAATGACGCTCTGTTTTCTTTTCGGTTACTTATATGCTAAATTTATTTCATAATTTTATCAAATTAGCTTTTTTTTGTTGACACAGGGTACAGGGATACCCGACTCCTGGGTCCGATTTAGATATCTAGTTGTTAAAAACATTGCAGTTTTAGTAGTCGTCGTGATTATGTAATGAAAGCCTTAGTGATTGAAGTCAATCATAAAACATATAACATTTATCTTGGAAAAAAATGTTATTTAACAACTTTAAATATAACAAATGCGATTTTTATACCGATTTTAATCAATTTCAAATTGAATTTTTTAATTAAAATTGGGATCTGCACTCTCACTTTGAACGTTAAAAATTGAAACTACTACGGGTTAATCGTTTCTTTCTGCCTATTTTTTAATTGTTATTTTATCGGCGTTCAAAGCCGCGTCCGTTGGTGTGGAACAGATTAAAAACTATTAGCAGGTGTGATTCAAAACAAACTTTGACCCTCTTCAATTGTTCGAAGTTTGGTCCAAATACTGAGTTGCATTTTCACATTCTTTTACTAAGTGAAAGATGTTGTTAGGGCTCGTTCAAGTATTACGTAAAGCAATTTTCGAAGATTTTAGACCCCCCATCCCCCACATGTAACGTAACGATTTTCTATACCCCTCCCCTAGTTGTTACGTAACATTTTACCAAAATATTTTAGTGAAAATGGTCAGTAATATAATTTTCGAGACTATTTTCATCTAAAAATCACAATTATATTGTTACGTAACGCGTTGTTGTAATACCCCCCTCCCTACCCTGGTAACGCATCATAAAGTTTTCAAGAACCCCTCCCCTGCCCCCAAACTGCATTACGTAATACTTGAACGACCCATTACTGTAAGGGTTAAGAAGGAAAAAATAATAAGATAATGAAAATAATAATTTTTCTCAAATGTTCATACGAGTATTATACAGCAACCATTTACAGAAACACGTTCGACCGGAACAAGAATCGATTCATTGAAATCGATTCGCAACAAGATATGTGTAGACATAGATACAAAAGGCGTAATTCCCCACCCCTCCCTATTCATTCCCCCTAAAAGGCCGGCAACGCATTTTGTAGAGCTGCTCTGGTGCAAATGTCACATCATTCACTTTCCATCAGGTGATCTGTCAGCTCGTTTGCCCCCTATCTCGTAAAAAAAGCTAAAGCTGAATTAAGCCTCCTCTTAATTTGCAATCGATTGTAAGTTTTTAAAATCGTTACGTATCTATTTTCCACCATGAAAATGAAACTATAGAGTTCCTGCTGAATACGCCATATTTGATAGGTTTAACGTATTTAAATCTTTGAACGAATTTCTGTTACTCTTAGGACCTAAATATCTCGGAGAAGGACATATACTACTTTTCGAAGCTACGAATAAGAGCTAGACCTGGCTACCTTTTATCAAACAATAGTTTATACTAGTTAAAATTAAGGTCCTAAAACGGTCCCAGAATATTTAACAGAGTTAATGACATATCATATCGATATTTTTGTATTATTTAGTAAACAGTTTGTGTGTAAGTATATCGAATAGATAAATAAGGAAAATAATCATTTCAAAGAATAATCATGACTTGCATGACTTATGTGGTTATTTTTTTAAATATCAAATAGGTATATTATGTAATAGACAAGTTAATGATTAACTTCAATGTGTACCTACACAATTTTGTCATGTGTTCTTTTGTTTTTCTGTTCCTTTTATAAGTCTGTGCAAGTCATAATTTTTAGTTATACCTATTGGTAATAATTGGTATAGTCTGATACACGAAACTTCAATGAATATTTAAGTAGCAGTAATAATTTTGGCATGATCTTATAAAAATCTTCTTCTTCCTAGCATTTTCCCGGTCTTAACCAGGGTCTGCTTTATTCTAGCCTAAGTTCTGACAGGTTACTGATTTTTACGCAGAGCGATTGCCGTCTGACCTCCGCAACCCAGAGGGCAAGCCAGTAACCATTTA
>DVXP01004450.1:0-10353 GCA_018235645.1 Junonia grisea
GGTCCCATGTGTCGTTAGCTTGATAAAAAGTAACAACAAATGTCAACGAACCGCTCTAATTGGTAATTAATATCGTGACAACATCAACACGCGCTGTGACGCGTCTTAATCTATTACATAATGTATTGCATCTCAAATCATCCTATACATAAGATATATAATAGCCTTCCATATAAATGCGAGAAACTCAAACCAAAGGTCATGGAGCCTAACAAGCTTGAAAGCGAAAATAAGAGGACAGGGGAGAGTTGAAGTGACAAAGATATAAAGAGATGTACAGAATTTCTTTGTTGTCACCAAAGCGAAATGTTCACCTGAAAATGGCGGGATTTAAAGTGGCAGCCATTTTTGAACACAAAAGAGAAGGGGCATGTCAAAAGGACCAGACAGAAAAAAATGACATCTGAGCTACATGCTAGGGCAAAGTCGTTTTTTTCTCTTGCATTTTGTTGTTGTCGTTCGTACAAAGTGAGCCTACTCAAAACTAGTAGTACTCGAACTTTTGAAATTTTTCTAGATTTTTACAATATTGAAATATTTACTATCAAAGTTTATAAAACATTATTGATAGTTCAAACCATACCTTTTTCGATTTAGTTCAATAATAAGTAAATTACAACCAGTAATAGCTTGTATCCGATGTATCAATCTTAACAGTCCTTATCAGGTTATCTCTAACGCTGTTAACATAAGATTTTTCTGATAACATCTTCAAATAGTTCAAGAGAACTTAACATTTTTACTTGAATACTCTTTTCAAATCAATCAAAAAAGTACAACATTTTATTTTTTCGAATGAAGTCGTTGCAATGTACTGATATGTATACCACAATGTTTTTATACAAAGTTTAACATACGTCCGCCGTGATTTTGTGCGGTTCCCAAAATGTATCAATTGGTGAATGGTTTTGTAGATTACACGTTGCATGCAATTCTATAACATATACCTATAACCTTTATTTAACACTATCAATAAGAAGAGTTGTTTAAATTAACAGAAGCAACTTTCAGAGCTTGAAGCGGATTGAAGGTCGAATGAATTCAAAGAGTCTACGGAATATTTTGTGGGTAAACAATTTTATTATACCATGCGCTCTTGCTGTGCTATATTTTTGCATCACACACCTCCGTGCGCTTTGATCTTGACTTAAATTTGAGATCTTAAATATGAAGATAACTTTGAAAGATATCAGAGCCATTGATAGGCAATAATGTTACTTTGGCTAAAAATTGTGAGATATCTACAATTCTGCATTGATGCAGCAGATTAGGCTGTCTTACTTTTCAATTGAAGCGGTTCAGCAGAGCAACAATTAAGGTTGTTAGTTATCAGTTGAATCACTTTGACGATAAAGTTTAAGTTAAAAATTCAGTCTCTTAGTTTTCATGTGTTAGAACATTTTTCTATATTTGAATTGGACGAAGTCAGAATTTTAACTGCTAAGGAAGTATGGTTTTTATCTCACTAGGCGTGTCAGATTATTAATGTATATTTTTAATTGACATTCAGGCCAAGCTGATAATCATGCTCTTAGCTCGTGGAGTGACGTGTCTCCAACGATACCGCTGTGAGGAATCGCTATAGGTCATTCACGGACCACGATTAAATATAATAGTAAGTTATTAATAAACATGCGCTACAAAATTAAACAAAGATAATACTTTATTTATTTGATTTGTAATTCTAAGAAATGACACATACGCTTGCACCATATGCCGCAAATTTTCTTATAGATCAGTGTGGGCATCAAATATTTCGTCCAAGACAAATAAGCTACATACGTATGTATTTTGTTAGAATTTTATCTATATGAGCGTTTTTGATTCAAGGCGTAGAAGCAATAGAATCCAATCAATAAAAATCGTCTAGCTTATGTCTTCAATCAAGTTGACACACTCCACAGGGGTCGGCGGGGTCAAATGAAATGCGAAAACATTGACAACCGGGACAATCATAAATAAATGATTTCAGGCAATTGATCAGCGTCAATGGACGTTTCCAGACTCGATGCTATTAGAACAACTGCTGTTGACTTTAAAATTAGAATGAATAATATGTTTGGCTGCTAACATTTGTTGCTTGAATTTGAAATTGAAATGCATAAAACATATTTTGTCACTTTTATGTGTTGAGAGATTAATACACCGATAAATAAAAGATTTACCGTAACACTATTGGTCTTAAAAGCAGTAGACGCACGTCTGAATAAATTGTAATTTATTTGAATTTATGTATTATAAACACATTTGGCTATGTTCACAACCATTTTGGTCTGCCGTGTCTATTTACCTGTACGCTGTACCTAATTATTTTAGCCCGTTCGTGCGTTATGATTTAGATTACATAATTGGATGGCCCTAACGAACCAATAACTTTTAACTGTAAAAACACAATGCTACAAAACGTTATACCAACTGGTAAATCAGTTTATTTTTCTTGGCTAACAAAGATTTAAAATATACCTAACTTTGTTTGATCCAGCTTTAAAATGATCTAAATTGCTTGTCTATATCAGTGCCCAAAATACAAAATACTACAAGCAATGGTACAACGTAGTACTCACTATTGAGGACATTTTGGGATAGCATTAAATAGACGCTGTTCGTATTATAACTCTGCTTTCACTATCACATTTTGGCACCATGCCCAGTACCGTACGTCATACGGGGAGCGTCCGCGTCGCAGTGATGCGAGTTTACAAAACCGCTACGTAACAGCTGCTGTGCGTAAAAATCTATTTATTTTTACCTCGAGATAATGTTGGATGGTAAATATTAGTACAGCGTCACTGTTTGCGAGTTCGCTCGTCCAAAAGATGCTCACTTCGGTTCTAATTTGATATAATGTTTAAAATCTTACCCTTCTAAATTGATCAAAAAACGGCATTCAATATGTTAACGACGTGGAAGATTTGGCAATATAACTTTATAAAAGATACTGTTCATCTAATTTTTTCTGCCATTCCATTTAGAGACGTCTAAGAATTTGAGCATTTTGGGCGTTGACAAAGTTCTTAAGTGATTGATGAGTTCTTTTATAGACAAAATGTATGGAAATGTGATTAGGCTTGTATAATCTTAGACATTTTCCAAACATTTGTTGTCAACAAACGAATTCGCCAAAAGTCAAGGCCATCTTGTCTATATTTTAAAGTGTAGATAATTACCGTTTAAATTTCAAAAGAACAGATGCAGAAACAGGTTTTTGGACAGAGATATCCACGAACTCATCTTAAATCACGAGTTTAAAAATGGGGACAAAAAGTAGAATGGTCCAAAAGACAAACACCCCTAAGAAAGGAACAAAATTAGATAAAATGAAAAAGAAAATCAAGCCCCTTGTAATACAATGTGTCAGTTTAAATTATATTCATTTATTCTTACTTCTGAATCACAATTTTTAATAAAACTTTAACAATGAAGTATTTTACATATAGAGCGATATTCCAAATTGATTTCAAAATGTTTATAAATTATCGACATTATCATGATGTGAGGTCAGAATTGACTTCACCCGCAATTTTAAGCAACATAGCAACCAATGGCGCGTATCTTGAAGTTGAACGTAGTACTACGCCTGATAACCTAACGATAAGGAACGTGACCTCAGGGGCAAAAATGGGTGACTAATCGATGCATCTCATCTGATTTTTAAAACGAAATAATATTATGAGATAGAGATTAATAATAAGAATAACTTTGGCACGAAACAAATAGGTATACGATATACCTGTTGGAATACTTGGAATCAGTAATGACGATTTTGAACATTATTCCGTAGTATTCCGTTCCGTAATTCATGATGCTAAGGCCATTAAATAATTTAGAATAATATAAAACCAAACAAACAAAGAGAATTTTTGTACACATTTTTAAGAGAATGCGCGAGTTTCCGTTGAAAAAAATTACATTGCCATAATGTTGTCATGTCTCTAAATAGTTCGTCTTGTCTCAAGTAATCTACAGTAGTCTACCGTTCTTGCCAAATATTTTTCGTTGCGTCATACATTGTAATTTTTATCTATATACAAATAATATGTACGAAGAGTGACCGTACGGGTTTAAAGGCACAAATACCTGTATATGTGTAGACAGACAGCTACTATGCTTTAATTTTACACTCCAGTTGCACCTTATATTCCCAGGTAAAATAACAGTATGATATTACGTCAATGGTTGCCCAAAAATGGGTCACTTTAAGGACCTGCGCAGCTAAAGGACAGTCGCGATACACGTGGTTTTATACATCACGTATGTGTTATTTTGTCATTGCATAAGTTGTTTATTTTATATGACAAATAAAAGGTTAAAGACTTTTGTCGAAGATATAAGATATAAATCGAGATATTCTTTTTGTAGAGGAATAATTTGAACAGAACTTGTCGATGAGGACTTCGTTTAACTTAAGGATTGAATGCAGTTTACAATGATAATAATATTTTATATAGCTTAGTCTGTTAAAATTTAGCTAGCTTACCCCTGCTTTGGGAGCCGTATTGCGGTTCTTAACAATTACATTTTTTATTGATCGTAGTTCATGGTACGTATTTTTACTAGCGTTACTCTTAGACTGTTAAAATCCGGCAGCGAACATTTTATGAAAATAGGTAACTTTTTTCTGAGATTAAATAAATAAGCTGAGCTTGACAAAGACTAGCAATAAGGCTAGGAAAAATTCTGTAAAAAAATAGCTGCTCTATGGAGGTATTTAAGAATATTTAACAATAAAATCGCTTGCTATAAGTATGATAAAGGAGTACCATATTTTTAGAACAGTTTTTCTTAACAAATAAATTGCCACGATGTGTAATTCAGTGTTCAATTGCGTTGTTTGTTTCAGTTTTAAACTTTAGGCTGGACTAGGTATTTGTTTTGTAGATTTTTACACATATTTACTTTGAGAACTTTTTTAATACTTAGAAATATGGCGAAGATAAGAAGTGGGCAGTTGTAAAACGTTTTTGGAAATTTTAGCATTTTACAGATTAACTCGGAACAATATCGATATAGATTTTGCACAAAGTTTGGTATTTATTCTTCTGAAAACCGTCGTTGAATTCTATTTTTACACGTCTAGCATAAGATATTTTAATACCAAAAAATCAAACGTGGCACATTGTAATTAATTATTTGTAGTATTCTTTGAAACGTACAAAAAATATAAAAAGAGACGTTCCCTTTATATTGTTCCCTTGTATGACATAAAAATATATAGTCACGAGAACATATTCTGACAGACTCAACGATAATATATCTTGTCAAATAGACATAAATATTGATATTAGTATGTAAAAGAGGAAAATGAAAGTATATTAAACTCCCACATAAATCTAAAATAGGATGGGAGAAAATTTATTTTACATATCATTGGTCTTTATAAATAGTTCGCTTGTTGGCAAACATGTTTATTTTTTTAATTCAGTTTGCCACTTTTTTTACAAATTGAGAAGTTTTTAGTGTGTTCGAAGTTAGGTAATAAATAAGCCTTCTAAAAATCATGTTTTTAACCACCCACTTGATAAAAGTTTTAGTTAAATAGCTCCCTTTCTATTATAAGGTAAAATATAATTATTATGGTCGACGGCGTATCTTAGCCATTTTTTGATATTAAGACGTATCAGTACTGGTTTCAAGCTTTTTTTAGCATTTTGATCCATAATTTATCTTCGTTACATGTCGAGTTTTTTGTTTGCGTTTTACATAATAAAACTGATCAACTTAAATGTTTATGTTAATTTAATAAAGGTTATATAATTATATAATCTGTACTTTAAATGAATATACTTATGTTAATTGGATAAATATTAATTTGAATGAATACTTGGGCTTTGAAGTGGTATTTTATTATTTGAGACCATTTTCATTCTCGGGGGAGGGCCCTAACTATAGACTTTCCGGTATTTTCCCGAGAAAAATAAATCTGTAATTGGAGTCTTGGAACTTTACCGACTACCAAGCAATAAGGTAGGTACAGACTACGGAATATTTATTGTGAGTTTAACTAAGATTTTCCATAATATGCATTTACCATGATATAAAGCGTAAAGAGTTATTAATATTTCTGGAACTGTAACACCTAGAAACAAAATTTGGCTGGAATAGACTAAGAGTATAGATCCAAAGAGTCTTCCACCCTTAAAGGGTTAGAAAAGGGGTACATAGGTTTGTATTCGAAATATACGCATTTTAGTTGTGGGCGGGACAATTTCTTTTTGTCATAATTTAAGTTAGGGGTGTTATAAGTCTACATAAGTGTATATGATATGTGTACATCATATACATACCTCAGTACATAGGCGTCGACTTGCTCGCTCTGCGTGAAAGATATAATCTCGCAGCGGACAATCTTCAATACATTCTCCCATTGTTGACTGAAACAAAAAAAAATATGAATTTGAATTTTAGTACACATTGACAATTTTTTATGATAAAATGATTTTTTTTTCTTTTTTTTATTTATATTTTTTTAATCTACAGCTGTAATGTTACCATAGCAAGTTGGTATTTTAAACCTCAAAATGAAATGTTTTCAACCTCACTTTGATTTTCTATATAAATAAAATTTAAAGTAATGTAAGTGTTTGTAATTAATATTAAATTATAATTAATTTGTCTTTTTATATTTTCTTTAAGTCTCTTTTCTCTCAGGCCCCAATATTCATTCAAAATTATGAAATTTTTGTTTCCTTATTTTCTAAGATCACAGTAACTAAATGTAAAATGTATATGAAAAATAAAACCGTTTAAAAAAGTACAACTGTGGAAAAATTACTATAAACTTAATTTTAGAGCTAAGAATTGAATTACAAGAAATTGACAACATGAATATTTTTGAGCTATTGGTATACAACAAGTACAGCCAAAGATTATTTATTTTGACCACCCAAAAGTTACATTAAACTAGGACCACAAAATGAATTAACTTTTTAATATAAAAATTAATATAAATAAGAAATTGAACATGGCAACCAAACTGTTATTTATGAATGATGCCATAAGGAAAAATACAATTCCTAGTTATTTTTATAATCTCTTTATTATGTGTTACATTTATTACTTCATAATAGGTATATAATAAAACAAGACTTCATTATAATAATATTTATAGACCACACAGACTGTATAAATCTTTCCTTCATGACACTTTCAATAAAAAAGTTAAAACCGTTGAAGTTCAGTCAAAAATGCAGTTATAGACCGGTGCAGTTTTTTTTTTGAGAAACAAGTTCTGAGACTTTTGGTTCCATAATTGTCTTAAACCAGTTTTTGGCATGTAATTTGGAGAAATAAAGTTGCCTGGTTATTGGCATTTCAGGAGAAAAATCTTTCTTCTTTTTTATTAAGGAAGTACTAAAATTTTACATTTCTTTAAAAATTTTATTTACAAAAAATAACGAATAAACATTAAAATCTAAATTATGATCATATTATTTATTTATATCGATGATGAAATAGGATTGTTCCATTCAACAAAAAAAGCAAAAAATCATATCACGCGCCTGTCTTTTAATCAATGGTGGTATCCACCAACCACAGCCCGTCACCCTATTTGCTTACCGGCATCGCTAACAGCTGATTCTAGAAACTTCCATAACAATAACAATCGTTAAATCTAATCTTTTATTCACAAAAACCGTTTTTTCAAAAGTCGTAATTTAACAAGAATGATATATGTATAGTTTCCGAACGTTACATTATATGAAGTAATTTATAACAGAAGAAAAAAAATGTCTCGTAAATTTTTACCGGTAACCTATAAGTGCGATATTAATGAAATTAAGAGTTAAGAATGATAACTTAAATATTAATTTTGATATGAAAAAATAACAGGTAGACGATTAAGTGTATACTTACCGGGTGATTTTTCTCAAGTCCGCGTGCTTTACCGGCGTAAACCAAATTTCAATTAATTTTTCGACACCTTCAAAAAATTGATCATTACTTTCACTATTAGATATTATTTCCGTTCCAGCCATTGTGATATTTTTATTATATTTGTATCAACAACGTATCTTTATGAAAAATGGTATTCTCCTCTACTGAAAATTGTCGACAGCCACTACGCATCAACGTCGGAAGTTGACTGAAGTGAGAAGTCGAAATCAGCTGAATGAAACAAAATTATTGGCAAAACGCAGGTGATAGAGGAGACGTATGATAGTGCGACTCTTTCTTACAGAGCGAGCGAGTCGGCGACGGCGCGCGTTCCGAAGCCGAACGAAAAACTACAATGAGTCAATTTGAGAGACGTTCGGGGATTTTATTACTCGCGCTGTCAAACGTCACCGGGTATCCTTATCATTCATTGAATGTTACCAATATCATTATAATTACATTTATTACGTAAGTTATTTTTTTTTTATATTGTTCTTTATCTATTAGATACAAGTCAAGGCTTAAAAAAATATTAAATATTTTTTTTTATTTTTACATTATGTATCTAGAAATTTCGGTATAGATTGTGTTATCAGAATATTTTTTATATAATTATCATAGATTAATAATAATTAAATCTATAATACATCAACATATAGTTGCGGTTTATTAAATCAGATTTTTTTTTAATTTTTATAAGAAGCTAGCGCATGAATAGAACTAACTTATGATTGTACTTTAATTATACAAACTGTTTTAACTGAAGTTCATTATATTTCATTATCAATGTCATCAATATCAAATTTAAGTGTAAATATATATTTTTCAAATCAGGAGATAAAAATGAACTCTAAAATAAGACACGGGTTTTACAATGTTTCTGTTTGGATTGTAAACAAATTCTTATTTAGTTTTAAAATTAGGTATTAATAATAAAATTCAAGAAAAAAAAATAGATAAAACATTGCATGTTTATTTACAAAAAATAAGTTCCTTAAAAAAACAATAGATATAAAACAGTTTTGGATAAAAATTGAAGTGTTGTTATAGATTTTCATACGATGCAATAAGTCTGTGCAAACTCCCGTCCTCCAATCTCCTTACAGGTTTATATTTGTATTTTAATTCAGGAATTTCTGGACAAACATCATTTTCCTTCTCGTCTTGACAAAAGTCTTCTATGTTCGGCTCGAGGTCCTTTTTCATGTTAGTGACATTTTTTATAGGCTTTTTATCTCGCTTACTTTTTAAATTTGTCACATCTGTATTCAACTCGACTAGATTCTTGTATATTTTATCATTAAAGTGAAAATTTAGCTTCTTTGTTATCTGAAAATGAAAAATAAAGTTGTAAAACTAAAATGAAACATTAGATTGTTTTTTATACAAAAAGAGACATAAAAACTTATATCTTTAAAATATTGACATAAAAAAGCTATGAAAATTGATTTTAAAACCTTCTAAAATTTCCTAATTATTAAAAATATCCTAATTAAAGGAAGACATTACAGTAAAAGGAAATCGTGGGTAAATTAGTAGGTAAATTAACTATGTTGTCCGTCCAAACTATACAAATAGATATTATTAATAGGTACAATGATATTAAAAATTATTGTTGTTTTAGAAATTTAATTAGCCTAATATTGTTGACTGTATTAACAGGCTACTTTACCTTAGCACTTATTTGGGCCTGGTCAATGTTTAAATCTTCCGCAGTAAGCGGTGGTCCAGATTTACGTACATCTGTTAAATAATTAGCTAAGGCTTCGCTTGTGCATAGCGCAGGTTGATCTAAATCTTGTTCTTTTCCACTTATTTTTTCTATATTTGATGGACCCGCATCAATATCGTGTACAGCTTTTGGCTGTGCCCGAACTTTTTTTTCGTAGTTGCGAATCAATGTTTTCTTTACTTTTGGATCAGCACCTGCCTTTTTCATTTTGTTTTTAGTTAAACATTGGAATTAAAAATATGTTAGTTAATGTAAACAACATTTTAAATTAATGTCCGTTGACATTGACATCATAGATAACAGATAATACACAATGAAAACAGCACTGGGAAAAAAAATTACACAATGTTTTTATCATGTTAAAAAATTTTAATTAATGGATAGATAGATATCTATCTATCTACCACAAATATTTTAAAAGTCAAAAATTTTAATAGAACAAAATTGATTTGAACATCATCTTACTACTGCCATTGTCATTACAGCTGCTATTTTCAATGATATCTATCTGTTGTTAGGTTATAAAGGTGTTACCATTTAATGATTTACCACTAACTACGGTAAAATTATTAGGTACTAGTTTTCATGTAAATAGTGACTAAGTAACTGATTTAAACCACTGATATTTTGCCTATAAAAAGTCATTGTACTGCTGACAGGTCATATGTTAAGGATTCTGTAAAGGAAATGAAAGAGAGCCCGTAAATTGTAGGCTTTATTCAGCTATAAGATTAGATACACATTAC
>DVXP01004451.1:0-10351 GCA_018235645.1 Junonia grisea
GGTGGTTCTTAGATATGTTATATCAAAATCGGTCCAGCCGTTTTGAGATTATCTTGCAATATGTGGATGTAGTTTTTCGTGTCAATTTTTGCTACTCAATTTTGAAACAGATATCTTAAACCGATTGAGCTGAAATTGTGCATACATATTTAGTTTGGATGACAATATACGATAAAATGGGTGACGTCATCCTAAATCCAAGATGGTGGACCATCCAAGCTAGCGGAATAGTTATTTTTAATGCATTTCTACAATATGGATATCAAATGGAAGGGCTTATTCTAGTAATGTTTAAGATTTTAGTCAGAAGAAATCTGTCGTGGAAGAATTTGGTCAGTGTTGTTCAATAAATAATTTATAATTAAAGTGTTATTTTCACTATGATTTGCAAAAATTAAATAAGTATATGCGACTTATTTTAGGGTAGAAAAATCAATTCTATAATCTATTCTATATTCTATAATGAAATCAATTCTATAAGGAGATTTCCAAGGAAGTAAAGAGTGGACAAAATTAGTCAAGAAAAACAGTAAAATTGTTATGTCACTTTTAGAGTTACAGAATACACTTCACGAACTTTAAAAATTGAACCAAACTCAAAAGCAATTCTTACAAAAATACCAATAATATGCAGCAGTTAGATCACTTTCAGACCTCAAGAAGTTCTAACATGATCTTACTTTTTACTTCAGGGCGCAAACGAAGACGCAGGTCGTATCGGTCTCGTCATCGTAGTGGCAGGAATGGTTGGCTCGGTGGTCTGCGGTCTCATCCTGGACAAGACGCACCGCTTCAAGGAGACCACGCTGGCGGTGTACGCGGCCACCGTGGTCGGCATGATCGTCTTCACCTTCACCCTGGACTGCGGGTACATCGCCGTGGTCTACTTCAGCAGCATTGTTCTTGGGTAAGTTTCTGGAATATTCCTTATGAATAGAAAGTATATCAAGATGCACTGCTTCAAGAAGACCACGCTAGTGGTGTGCGCGGCCACCGTGGTCAGCATGATCGTCTTCACCTTCACGATGGACTGCGGATACATCGCCGTTGTCTACTTCAGCAGTATTGTTCTTGGGTGAGTTTCTGGAACATTCCTTATGAATGGAGACCATGAATAGTGAGCAAATGAAGATTCAGGTCGTATCGGTCTGCGGTCTCATACTCATGCGTCGCTTTAAGGAGAAAGTGGAAAAGAGGTAGTACGTGGACTACATATAGCGAAATTCTTTAACAATAATATTTGTATTACATTTTTTTATTTGGTTAATAGGGCGATAAAATTCTGTGACCTATGATTGAAAAGTGATCAGAGTTTCAAGGACAATATCTAGCAACGAATGTATCGTTCAGAAAATCAGACAATTAATTCCTTTTTCTCTAAAAATATTATTCTAGGAAATTATGTGTTGAATTTTTTCCTTCTGACATACCCTTGAATGCGGTAAAAACGTCACTGAAGTATTCATATAATGCATATTATAATTACATTTCAAGGTAATCAAGTATTTTAGCGCTAGTTTTAGCGATATAAGTAATGTTATTAGTGGTGTAGTAATTGCAACAGTATACTTTCATGTGACAGAAACTCTTTTAAAGAAAATACCTATAGTAATCTCTCTCTAATTTATATATTCCAGATTCTTCATGGCCGGCTACTTGCCAGTCGGTTTCGAGTTTGCTTCCGAAGTCACCTACCCTGAACCCGAAGGAACTACCTCTGGCATCCTCAACGCTTGTGTTCAGGTATACTTATTAATTTAATTACATTTCCAGTAACATTACACACAACAGAAAACATATTCACACCAACATTCAAAGTTGCTTCAAATTAACGCTAGAGAGGAACCTGGTCATGAGATCTGTCACTAGCTCACGGGCTATTAAGTAAACATAACCTTCATTTTCAGATTAGATACCGACTCCAGCGACATAAAAAAAGCTTTCACTCATCCCCCCTCTCCCCATTTCGTACTGTTGTTCCATATTTCATAATATTATCCTCCACAGGTATTCGGCATAGTGCTAACACTGCTCTTCGAATGGATGCTAGGGGCTGTAGGGGACAGGTGGGCCAACCTGGCCATGTGCGCTCTCTTGGCGCTGGGCACCGTGGTAACTGCCGCCATACGCTCCGACCTGCGACGACAAGCCGCTCAGAACAAGGGATAAACCACCTTCCTACCACGTGTTAAGGTTTATTTTACCCTATCTCGTAGTATGTAAACATTTTGCCATTTCCTCATCATAACTTGTATTAGACAAACGGAGCTGTGTCGTCAAATCGAGTAGAGCAGGAAGCAAGATTTTCTCATGTTCCACTTTACCCCAATATTTGGCCAACCTGTATTACAAATTAGAACGAGATATACAATATTTCGAATGGCTGCTAGGAGCAGTGGGGGACAGGTGGGCCAACCTGGCCATGTGCGCTCTCTTGGCGCTGGGCAC
Organism: Junonia grisea; assembly: GCA_018235645.1. Taxonomy (NCBI): domain Eukaryota; kingdom Metazoa; phylum Arthropoda; class Insecta; order Lepidoptera; family Nymphalidae; genus Junonia; species Junonia grisea. The sequence continues at coordinate 2,449 of DVXP01004451.1, forward strand.
CGTGGTGACCGCCGCCATACGCTCCGACCTGCGACGACAAGCCGCGCAGAACAAGGGATAAACCACCTTCCTACCATGTGTTAAGGTTTATTTTACCCTGTCTCGTAGTATGTAAACATTTTGTCATTTCTTCACCATGAATTTCGACGAACGGAGCTGTGTCGTCAAAGTAAGGAACAAGGTTTTGTCAGGATGTTGCATTTTACCCCGACTTATAGCCATTATTTGGTCCAACCTGTGCTGCCCAGTAGAACAAGGGATATACAACCTATAAAGGTATCTGGCATAGTATTACCACTACCCTTTGAATGTTATAAAGTTTATTTTATTCTCTCTTGTAGCAAAGTCCAAAGCGTGCACCAAAACTAAGAAAAAACTTTTTGCCATTTCTTAATCATAATTTGTAACTACGTCGCCAAACAGAGTTAAGTAGAGAGCAAGGTTTTGTCATGATGTTCCATTTTACCACAACCCGTATAATAGCCAATATTTGGCCCGACCTGTACTACAAATTAGAACAAGGGATAAAAATCTATAAACGTGATGGTATAGTGCTAACACTACTCTTTCAATGGATGGGGGCGGTAGGGGTAGCTTAATCCAAACCGTGCATTAAGCTATGGATAAAATTTTGCAATTTCTTCATCATAACATGCACCTGACCGAAGTGCGAGGTATTTTATCACCAAAATAGGTTCCATTTTACCCCGACCTGTAATATGGCCAATATTTGTTCCGACCTGTGCTGCCCCGTAGAACAAGGAATATGCACCTTTCAGACCCTATAATAATTTTTTTCCCAGACCATTGTAATTGATAGTTTAACTTTGGGATTTTTGTCCTTGTACCATATACAAGAAAATCATGTCTCTGTTAAGGGTCCATTCAAGTATTACGTAACGCAGTTTGGGGGGAGGGGAGGTTCTTGTAAAACATTACGGTGCGTTATGGGGTCGGAAGGGGGTATAACAACAACGCGTTACGTAACGACATAATTGTGATTTTTAGATGAAAATGGCCTCGGAAATTATTTTAGTGACCATTTTCACCTAAAAATTCTGGTAAAATGTTACGTAACGTCTAGGGGGAGGAGTACAGAACAACGTTACGGTGCGTTACATGTGGGAGAGTAGGGGGGTCTAACATCTTCAAAAATTGCGTTACGCAATACTTGAACGACCCCTAAACCATAAAAATCATGTCTCTGTTTACCAATAGATTAGTGCTGCCAAGTGTTAAGAAGTAAAGCAAAATGATATGCTAATCTGTCAAGCATAAAATGCTATAAATAGTTTAGCCTAATTGTTTTAAATTTAGTTTATTATCCTTTTATTACATTTATACATCGAAACATTTAAAAAATATTGAAAACAGTTCAGTTTTGCAAAATTAAGGATAAGTGATCTCAATCCCCGTTTCTAGTTACAGATTAAAAAGTTTTTATATTAATTTATACCATGTTGTTAATAATTTAATTTCATTTATTTTTTGTATAGTTTACCATATATGTTTTTCATAGAAGAATATCAAATGTACTAAGCCGGACTTTAGATATAATATAAATAATAAGACAGGTTTAGCTATAGTTTAATTTTATCTGTCACAAATAAAACTGTCATACTAAAACCATAGACAATTTCAAAATACAGATTATAAATCTGCCGTAATCAAATGAAATAACTATGTAAAATTAGCACTATCAATTGGAAGATGACTCTTATTAAAAAATCCGTTTTTAACCTAAAAATATCTACTTTAAAAAGTGTCGCTTTCGGATTAACTTAAAATTAAATAAAAATTCGTACAACTTTTTAAGGAAAGAATTTAAAAATTATCTTCAAATGATATACATAATAATACATATACATTATATATTAGATGTTTTTGTAGAAATTTTACCAAATAACGACCTAGATACGATAGAAAACTACGACATTTTAAATCTATTAGATTCGTGAGTTATTTAAGATTGTGGGAAGACAGAGCTAAGTAGCTATTGACAAATTTTGTAGACAAGTAACAGTTGTCTACAAATTATAATAATTGTAAACATTTTAATTTGTTTACAAGTTTGACAATTATTATAAAGCTGTGTCTACACCCGCAGTAAAATGTGACAATAATCATGTGACTACGAAATAACTAGAGGGAACTAATATTAGCTTACATTCCAAAGTGTAGACAAGGATTCATGTGTGATAGAATATATTTATCGTATTGAGACTTTAACAGCCGTTTAGGGTTTTGACAAAAATATTTAATACGTATTGGAGTTTTAATCGATTTAAATAGATTTAAAATCGTGTCTTGATAAAAAAAAGAATATGGTACCTAATAAAATTTAAAAATTTCATTTAATTTGTATCGCAAAACTGTTTTTTTATAGTTTTTGCAATTTTCATGTAAAATTATAAGAAATGAAAATGTCTGCCTTATAAAGTTTTACAAAAACCCATATAGACTAGGCTCTCCAGCCCAAATGTAGAAACACAATGAATTATAAAAAAAAAATAAAACTTGAAAGAAAGAAAAACATTAAATTAATTCTATTTTTGCCAAAACGTCTTTATATTATTAGTTATAAGTATTTATTAAGACTAAGTTATATTTATAACGGCTTAAAATATATATTGTGATGAAGCTTCTTAGGCCATAAACGAACTGTGCGTTCTTGGGTATACATACATGGTAACGCGATCATTAAAATGCTTTTACGAGAAAATTAGTGCATTGGTTACTGCAACAAACAGAAGCGCTAATGATCGCGAGTTCTATCTCGGTTCCTCTCCAACATCTGTATTGGTCATATGACTGGATGTTTTTAGGTCACACCGGATCCTATGATCTTACCGAAGAACTTTTATTGCCTGCATTTAAAATTAACTCGATAGTCTACAGACTTGTCATACATATAAGATTGTCAAATGTTAAACGCATCAGTATCTTCATGTTGAACATGAATTAATACGATAGACTACTTGTATTTAAGAACGCACAGTGCGCACATGGCTTTATATTTACGACAATATTTAACGTGATATAGTGCATTGATATTGCCGCAATAAAATAATGGCTTTTAGATATTGATTACAGGAAATAATTGTTTGATGTGTAACTTAAGATATTAAACTCTACGTTTTTTAAATGTTCCATTGCAATATTTCTTTATTTTAACCAAATTTTGCATTTTTGTTTTCGTCAGAAAAGGCTTGTGATTTAATTGTAAATGAAATTTTAAATAGCTGTGAGTTTTATCCAGTATTATTATATTTTAAATGTTACAATTTACGTTAGTTGATAAGTTTATTCTTCTGTATACACATAGATTACAAAATGGCGTTACGGTTGTGTTTACATTAAATATGTGTGAATAATTCAATGTGTAACTTGCTTTATAATAAATAATAAATGTTATATAATTTAATAAGCTGTTCATTTACAATTTTTCTATATAATGTAATTTTGTCTGTGATCTTGTGTAACACAATAAACTTTTTAATACCAAATAATTTGAGAAAGACAAACTTAATGGCTATTAAACAATTTGACAATTTTGTCAAGTAGTTTGGTAATTTGCAATTATGTTAGATGTGTGCTTTTTGCTTATATAGCGTGCATATGTGTGCTTCGAAACATAATATATTATCTAATGTGTCGTGTAACTAAATTGCTGATAGATACTTTGTTTTTGAAATTATTTAAACTTTTACTGGCACTAAAAAAACATTAAGCGCTTACCCCACAATAATTGAACGCGCTTATATTTAATTTATGTACATATATATTTTATATTTAATATTTACTATCAGGCACCATTTTTTTTGTAAATGAATAAAGTGCTTTATCAATGCCAGTAACGTTAAAAATGGGCTACCATTTAAAGACAATAAAATATTTGTGATCTTATGTATCTAATAATATTTAACGAAATTAGTATGCTTAAATATTTATGTATTTATATTATAATATCTATATAAAATTGCCTAAAATATTTCAAATTAGGAGTTAAGTAAACTATTCTTTACAGTAAACAAAATCAATGTCTGTTTGAAAAAGTCGATATTAGCAGTAGCGTGTAAGAACTTGATGTTAAATAAAGTTGTTTAATAAATGTTGATGTGTACTATTTTCAAATTTTATTTATTTGCCCTTATTTTATATCTACTAGACAGATATATATCTATCTGCTTATGTTCCATTATAAATGTAGGCAAAGAGTATATCTATAAAGTACTGTACAGTTGTAGATTGTAGTTGTTGCCTGTCATTAACTCGATTCAAATATAACAAACTAGATACTCTGTGGTTATGTCAGTAAATATTAGATATATCTATCTACCAACTTAAGTAATTTTCCTCTAAATCCGGAGTCAAAAAAAAATAATTTTGGACTTTTATGGAGGGAAACAATTAGATATAATATCTTTGAGATTTTTTTAAAGTTTTAAATATCTATCTATCTATTGAAAAATTTTATAAAGAAATTTTATCATGACTATAATTAGATACTTATATATTAGTTATTATGGCAACACAGGGTTGTTTTTGACTTTGACAAGTTTTGACTGCAGTTTAGTTGCTATGGCGGCATATTTGTATTCAATGTTGACTATTTCCTGAATGGAAATTAGATGAAAAGTTTAAGTGAAATAATGCGAACTTAAGTGTTTACTTATAAATATTAGCAAGTAGTGATCAGTTTTTACTATTTTCAGGGCGTAAGCGCAATAATTAGATTCTCTCAAGTATAGGCGAATTTAAACTATTTAAAATTTTTTAGCACAATGGCCTATTTTTCTATTGTTTTATAATATTAGAGAATACGATGAGTGGCAGTAAAGATATGATTAATGTTACATGCAAGAGCCATATGAACAGATCTGAAAAAGGTTAGTTTAATTTTTCAATTTTGCCTTTGTTAAACATACTAACTTACCATATAAATATTACCATTTAAATTAACAGATTTATACAAATTATGTCCATCGAAATTAAATAAACGCGAGTTGGAAGACGTATATTTTGCTTTATTTGAGAGTAATATTCAGTTGAAGAAAACTTTGAATGAACAACAAGATGAAATAAAAATATTAACTACAAAAGTACAACGATTAACAACTCAGAAACCAGTGAGGAATTATAATAAAGACTGCTGTGTTAAGAGTATGGCCGTAATAAATGAGCAGAAGGAATCGTAAGTATCATTTTGTCATTGTTAATCGAAAAGTATGCAAACAGTATTACAAAGGAATGCTTAAAGGAATGCTTTTTAAAGCCAATTTTTTTTTTATTAATTCGTTATTATTTTTCTATAAGAAATAAGGAACATTGATATGGGGTCTATCAACATACAGTTCAGTTATTATAATATAAGCATCTAAAGTAAATGTATTATTAAAAATTTTAGTTCAAGTTGTGAGCAGACACTAGTATATATTTATTATTGAACTGATTTCAGAATAGCTGACCTAAAGAGAGTTAACGAGAGGCTAACAGACAGACTCCGACTCCTCAACATAAAGCTGTGCTCCACCAAGCAGTATTTAAGACGCCCGCCTCAATCTACACGCTGCTCAAAATGCTCTCTCGCTTTTAATACATCGATTAAGTATGGATTCAACTATTCACTATTTTATTTGAGTGATTCTTGTATTTATATGAATAACTAGTGGACCCGACAGACGTTGTCGTGTCAACCAAAGTGTCATTATAGCGTTTTTATTTTACATGTTTAAATAGAAATGTTCTTCGCAATTTTTCCATTTTTACCGTTTAAACCTCCCCTGGAATTCCAGGATTATTTCAAGACTAAAATCAGTCAAATTGGTTCAGCCGTTCTGGAGTTTTAGCGAGACTAACGAACAGCAATTCATTTATATATATATATATATATATAAGATAAATATATAATATATCCTTATAAATTTATTTTTACATATCTCTGAACTTTGTATTTAAATAAGAACTTCTTTTTTAAGTAATGTGAACAATACTTTTATTTGAATTTGTCAGTGGTGGATTATTGTTATAAATAGTAAGATTTATATTTACAATTTATTTTCATTTATTTATGAAAAATAAAACTTTAAGATATTTTTATTACTACACATTTTACAGGAACTCATCAATGAGTGCACTATATACAAAGCGAAGTGAGACGAATCTAAGGCCTACTACATCATGCGAATATTTAGACAAGTTAGTATTGTATTACTTATATATTTATAGTATAGCAAAATAACGATGTCCCACTGCTGGGCAAAAGTCTTCTCTCCTACAAAGAAAAATGTTTAGGAGCTTATTCCACCACACTGCTCCATTGCGTGTTGGCGAATATATCTTTATATTATGTAGATATAATTCTTCGTCACTGATATTTGTCACCTAACTTCTAAGAGACTGGAGCAATTCAGATGAAACTTTGTGTAAACGTTTAAGTTGGTCCCTACAATTGGACAGGTATGTGACTCTAGTACTGAACGGGACGACATCTTTTAGGTCTGCTAGTATTATTATATCGACGGTTGAAAGGTTATTTGATCTAAGCGCCATTTTTTTGACATATATATTTTTATACATATTTGGATTCAGCTAATTATTCTCTATCCAAATATGTATAAAAATATATATGTCAAAAAAAATGGCGCTTAGATCAAATAGCCTTTCAACTGTCGATATGATTCAGAACTAGTAATTCTAAAAAATTCGAGTCACCTAAATCTGACTTTTACAAAACTGAGTAACAAAGTTAAGTGTCAAATTATCTGAGTAGAGTACTGTAGTACTACTTATACAGGATCCCCCCCCCCTCTCCAATCCTGTATCAGACCCGCACGCAACTCAAATAACTCAAACCCAGACCACGACATGCTCAATATATGACTGACATGAGCGAAGAGTGATTCAGAGTGCGTGTTTGTGTGTGTGTGTGTGTACTCACGCTGCAGCAGGAGGCGGGCACGCGGTAGGTGGGGGGCGGCGCGCGCACGCTGAGGTCGAGCGCGCCGCTCGCGCCCGCCCAGCGCGCCGCCTGCCAGTCGCGCGTGCTCTCCGCGCCGCAGCACTGCAGCTGCGGAGCGGACACACGGGGGTTCATTCATCACACGATAGTGATTGACAATATTTTATCACGTATGAAGCTCATTGTTTCTGTGACAAGTGAACAAAACCAAATCAATTTAACATTTTTCATCGCGGGAGAGCCATGCATTTGCACAGATGGACCAGCTATCGGAGGCCCAATTCCACACCTTTTCCCCATACATTCCTCATCCATTCCCCCTCCATTCCCCGTAAAAGGCCGGCAACGCATTATGTGGCACCTCAGGTGCTGCAAGTATCCATGGATGGCAACATTCACTTTCCACCAGGTGACCTATCAGCTCGTTTGCCCCCTATCCTATAAAAAAATCAGTGTATTAATTTGGCTGCCCTATAATAAGACATATTTCTCACCCCGTGCTGTATAGCGTCGAGCATCTGCGTGCGCGCCGGCAGCTCACCGTAGTCGTGCAGCAGTGTGTAGCGCAGGCGGTCGCGCAGCGCCTGCGGACAAACAATGATACAGTTGTAATTATATTATCTTCAACAGCCAATTCCAAATTATATAACTTCAGTACTTATTAACCCCAAATTATATAATAACCTTAGTACTTGACAACCTCAAATTATATACTTAATAATTCCAATACTTGTCAACCCCAAATTTAAAAAATAGGATTTTTAAAAGCAGGATTTGGTAAAATGTACTATTTTACCCTCCTGCTTAGCTTTTAAAAATCCTGTGATTGTAAAGTGATTTTAATGATATAGCTAGCATGAGTGATACCCAAAAGACCTTAGAAACTACCTTAACATTGTTGAAGAACTCTTTAAGATACCTCAAGACGCTCTAAAATCCATA
>DVXP01004452.1:0-10350 GCA_018235645.1 Junonia grisea
CGCTCGAAGAGCTTGCCAGCCTCGTCCAGCAGGCATATGGGACGGTACGCAGAGGGAGAGTCCGCGTCTCTGCCGTCATCCTATAAATACTTAGCGCAAAAAATCAAAATATACTGCATAAAGTCATCATAGTATAAAACGTTATACAGAATAATGACTTTCTATTACAGACAATATAAACTGTATTTAAACAAAACATAAACAATTCAAACCTTGTTCTATTCAAGTCGGGTTCCAATATATTTAAACTGGAAACGCTTAGATCAACTTCAAAGTAAGAAGTGGATTCAATGTAATTCCCTACGCCACTTCTTAAACCACCTACATCTAGTTTCCATCGTCATGAGACCAAGTTAAATTAGCACGAAAACGTGCCCTGGATTTATAATTATCTAAATTAGATTTATAACTTTAAATTTCTCAGGTAAATAAACTATATAAATATAGAAAATATACTATATTTTCTTTTGATTTCTGTATCGTGAAGATAAAACGGCAGGTAGATTCAAGTGCTAAATTTTCACATCACCTACTTACTAACTGACTTAAGTTAGTTTCCTTCTTTCATCTTCTAAAATGAACAGGGTGCTCGATTTTTAACTGCGGCTATTTAAATAGGAGGTGCCGTAAGCCTAACACATGGCTGTGGCAATCTGAAGTTCTGAAGCATGATTTAATTAATTAAAATTACAAAAAGTTTTTATTTCACAATAAATCAGTCCTTGCTCACATTCAAAATAATATTTTTTATAGAACTGAATACAGTAGGTGCTACTCAAATTAAACGCATGAATAAGTAATTATGTACTCTCAGTAAATAGCATAATAATAGGTTATAAAATAATAATGCACTTATTATGGTTAAATATAAAATAAAATGATAAAATACAATATAAGAATTTAGGCCACACAACAGCGTATGGGAAAAAATATTACTTTAACGATAATAGCTAATGTTCATAAGAATGCCGCCATTTACAGGCACGTGACACCCAGGCTTATTAACTTACCTGCCTCCTCGGCGAAATGATGATAACATGGCGACGGGAAATACCGAATTCATTTATTAACCTTTTTGAGTTGATTGGAGTATGGTGTGGTAGGTGGAGCATGTTTTAGAGTACAGTTTATCTTTTATTAACCCCCGACCAAAAAAGAGGGGTGTTATAAGTTTGACCGCTATGTTTGGCTGTATGTCTGTGTGTCTGTGTGCCTGTGTGCCTGTGTGTCTGTGTGTCTATGTGTCTGTGTGTCTATGTGTCTGTGTGTCTGTGTGTCTGTCTGTGGCATCGTAGCAGCCTAACGCCTAAACAGGTAAACCGATTTGGATCCAGTTTTTTTTATCTGAAAGAGTGTTGTCTAGCGGTGGTACTTAGATTTGTTATATCAAAATCGGTCCAGCCGTTTCGAGATTATCGTGCAATATGTGGATGTAGTTATTTCGGGTGGAACTTTGCTACTCAATTTTGAAACAGATATCTTCAACCGATTGAGTTGAAATTTTGCATACATATTTAGTTCAGATGACAATATACGATAAAATGCATGACATCATTCTAAATTCAAAATGGCGGACCATCCAACCTAGCAGAATAGTTATTTTTATTGCATTTCTGCAATATCGGTATCAAATAAAAGGGCTTGTTAAGAGTAACTCGAAAAGTAATATGATTTCATTCTAAATCCAAGATGACGGACCATCCAAGTTAGTGGGATAGTTATTTTCAATGCATTTCTACGATATGGGTATCAAATGAAAGGGCATATTGAGAGCAACTCGAAAAGTAATATGACGTCATTCTAAATCTAAGATGGCGGACCATTCAAGCTAGCAGAAAAACTTTTATTGTATTTTTACAATATGGGTATCAAATGTGAGGGCTTGTAGAAAATAACTAAAAATCTTCTGCGTGCGTGCGCGCGTGTGTGTGTGTGTGTGTGTGTGTGTGTGTGTGTGTGTGTGTGTCTGTGTATTATTAGATATAACTTAGAAAAAAATATCTCCCAAGAATTTAAGGTCCTTGTGTCGTATTGAATACGGTCGGTATGGTCGGGGGTTTAATAAATTTTTCAAACTTACACTTGTTACATTATGCCCTTAAAAAGAAAATAAAAGTTCGTACGTGCTTTTGCGCGCCAAGAAATTCGATTTACTAATAATCTTTATTATGTACTCGTTGCGTATAACTGGGCAACGGGCAATTATATACCTACATGTCCTACATGATATATTAGGTGATATAAAATCTTTTATATCACCTAATACGAACGACTTTTATTGTTAAAAATCATGTAAATAAAAATGGAACAACATATAGTTTAAGTTATTGATTTCAAAACGTTATTCAATTTAAATTCATTGAAGTATCGTAAGCTATTAATAGGCGATTTATCGGTTGTCTATAGTTTACGGGGCAGTTTGTTCACGATCAAATTGTTTGTATACGTCAACGAATATAACTAATATTTAAGAGCAAAGTTTAAATTTATTTGTTTTTCGTGACGCTCTACGCCTCTACCTACATCATTCTACCTTTCCCGAAAGAAAATTTTATTAAAACTATCAATACAAATACTTACAATCCTTAGCAACTCAACAAAGGATAAATAGCATAGACTCAGTTGTAAAGGCCTTTGGTGCCTCGTTAAATAGGAAACCGTAAAGAATACGCCTTTCGACTGTACAAACCGTTGAAAACACTTTTTGTAAGATAAACCATAATTATTCGGTGCTCGTTATCTAAAATAATAATTAAAAAAGTCCTTACCACGTACTATAAGTTAGTACCTAACGTCTTTTTACATAAAAAAAAAACTATGTATCTGCTGCAACTAGCAGAAGATTTAAGTATGTACTGATGTGATAGCAAACGCACGAGATGCAATGAGTTAATTATACCAAGATTTTTAATTCGAGTCAGTAAAATGACACGTGCAACTGTCACTTATACAAAAAAGGGTGACCAGCTAAAATAGTGATGTTCGCTAATCGATAGACTCAGACATGTAGTCATGCTTTATTTTATTAGGTATCAAAACTTTTTCTTTTTTTACTATTAATGTTTAATACATACCGTATTAAATAAAACGATTTTAGAAATATGGACCTGACCGTCATATTAAAATTTGTCACTACAATATTATTACAAAAGCTGGGATAAAAAATATAAAAAGATCTAGAGGAATTATTACACTAGAAATACACGTTTTTTTTTCTTTACTGTTGCTTGATTCCGACTCCGTTTCTGATTTGGTATATTCATAATCGAAACTAGAATCAGTTACATTTATAACGAATGAATCCATAAATTCATCTATGATGTGGTCGAGTTTGAAACATTTTGTTTTCGACATTTATTGGTTGACGCACTGTTTGCGCACTGTCTCCAATTTTCAAGCCTTCTTTAACCTCCTGACTACAGAATTTTAACTATCAAGATATAACAATTTCTTTTGCATTTTTTTACTATTTGCTACTTAGGCTCTAAGAATACATAAAAAATTGGCGAGTCGTAAAAGCCAATTTATTAACAGAGATAAACTTTGTTTAAATTAAGGTTAACGTTTTTTTTTTTTCAAAAAGAAATTGATACAAACCTCTTTTATTAGAATCAATGCAGTTCAATGTTGGTAGAAAACTATCTAACTTCTCTAAAATTTTGGTACGAAATCTAAAATTGGTACCAAAATCAACGAACTACAACTTTGTTCAACTTCGAATTTTATAATAAGATTATTTTTGGTCGGATATAAGCTCTAAGCAAAAATATTTTTTAAAAACTTCTTACTGTAACATTAAATAAAGATTAACAATTATCTACATTGTTATCAAATTTAAAAAATCATAGAAAACAATATAGATTCTTAAAAACGTAAGCCGAAATAATTACTAGTCGTAAGTAAATGTAGTCGTCTAATAAGTCACGTAAAAATGAGTAAAAACGGTTTCTGTTTTGTGTGAATAAATAAGGACAATCAAGTTAAAAAAACAAGACACAGTGGCATAGTGGGAAAGACATTTTTTCGTTGTCGTCACTGTTGAAAATCAAGACGCAGGTAATGAATTATCCCGGAATAAACAGGATGCCCTAAGAACTAGGACATGTCTTGAGAAACCAAGATGGTCGGCAACCCTGGGTATGAAGTATAGAAATTATTACACGCCTTCCAAAATAGTGGAATTTTTGTCGCAGTCAGGACTTCTGAATTTTTCCCTATTTTAGGGAAGATAGGCAATTTTTTGCTGTCGTTTTCTCTTTGTAGGCAAAGAGACATTTGCAACCTTACTTTTTTGATATTTTGGCAGAGTGTTTACCATGACTTCATCATTTAATTCTTAAAAAATTAAAAAAATATAATACCAATGATTTCTGCGAGTGTTCTACATAATTATAGGACGTTAAATTGCGTAATTTCATCTCATTAGCCTGAATTTGTTCTACCCAAACGATATAAAAGAAACATGCGTCATTACATGCACAATTGTATTCTATTTGAAAAAAAATAAGGTAACAAACTTATTTTTATATTTTACTTCTTTATCTGTAAGTGCAAAAATTAAAAAAAATTGATTAAAAATAGATAAATTAAGCAGGATTAAGTTTACCCTTCCGCAAGAGCATGTAAGCGTCTATTTTTCGCGACGTCATTTTACAAAAACATTTAGATGTTATTGTATCAGATTACACATATTTACATTCCTTACAAACCAGTAGATATTACTTTATGTTATTTTTTTAGGGAAAAGCTCAAATAAAGCTCAAATATTTTTTTTTATTTTTTACGTACTAGGACGCAGGCAGTCATGAGGGTAAATTTTTTTACGTCTTTTATTTTCATTTTTTTGTTCCTGGCGACGTACCTCTGATTGAAGTTTGGATGTTTGATTACCGTAGGTATATGTCTTCTGTTCAATTGCTGTACATTATTTTTTATTTATATAAAAGCACAATTTTTTATTTATATAAAAGCAATTTTATATTGAACTAAAAAATGTACCTACTCGACTCGACTAACTTTTATTGTTAAATCTTGATTCTACTACATCACTATTTATTTGGGAATAAAAACTCGAAACACTGGAAATGTCATTTTACTGACTCGAATTAAAAATCTTGGTATAGATAGCTTCGTGTGTCATATTCATGTGTCATGACTTTATGTTTCGGGCATGGTCCTAGTTTAGGGCAAAAAAAGATTGCGTTTATAGTACATATTTTTGATGAAACACGTTTCCAAGTTATCTGCAATGTCCCAAATATGTCGCTTTTCCTCTTTTATCTACCTATTATTTTTTGTATCTATTATACGAAAGATTATTTAACATGAAATATTTTTTTGTTTTAAAAATATACTTTTTAATCAGTTAAAGTCTGTTTTTTTTTTTTATTTTTCGAAATGAAATTAAATGAAAAAGTAGATAGACATCTAATTAGATAGATATGATTTATCTACCTTTATCTATGAATATTTATTGCCGGTAACACTGGAACGGTTCATGTTCGAGCGCATTTTGTTCTGTCTGAAACCGGCCGCCATACTCAAACAAAAAGGTTGAGATGAAAAGATAAATTTATATATATTGGATCTTGTTGAAAGTGTTTTAATTTACTAAATGAGTTCTAAATCAGATGTAAACAGAAGAGTACTCGCCATTCAGGCGAAAAAGAAAAGGCATAAACTCGGAAAGAAGAAAAATCGTGAGGAAGATCACGGCGCTGGTGGACAAGGAAACGGGCTGCGCAATCAAAATCAGAATCGTCTTGAACCTACACATAGTTCTTCCAATGAAACGATCGAGGAGGACGAGGACGAGCAATATGCCAGCGATGACGAAGAACAGGAAGACAGCGCCGACTACTGTAAGGGTGGATACCATCCTGTCAAAATTGGAGACCTATTCCTGAATCGCTACCACGTCACTAGGAAGTTGGGTTGGGGTCACTTTTCTACAGTATGGCTGTGTTGGGATCTCGTTGACAAACGATTTGTCGCCTTGAAAGTTGTTAAGTCTGCACCTCATTTTACAGAAACAGCTTTAGACGAAATAAAGATATTGAAAGCTGTTCGTGACAGCGATCCTACGGATCCTAAGAGGAATAAAACGGTTCAATTGCTTAACGATTTTAAAATTACAGGGGTGAATGGGACACATGTGTGTATGGTGTTTGAAGTCCTAGGGCATCACCTGTTGAAATTGATACTAAAGTCTAATTATAGAGGCATTCCGCGTGAAAATGTTAAAACTATTATACGCCAAGTACTGGAGGGCTTAGATTATCTTCATACTAAATGTAAAATAATTCATACGGATATTAAACCTGAAAATGTGTTAGTGTGTGTTGATGAAGCATATATTCGTAAATTGGCAGCTGAAGCTACTGAGCTACATTCCTTGGGGCTCAGATTACCGCATTCCTTAATTAGCACTGCACCAAAGGAATTTCAGGAGCAAGTTGTCACAGGTAAAATGAGTAGGAATAAAAAGAAAAAATTAAAGAAGAAAGCTAAACGTCAATCTATGCTTCTGAAAAAGCAAATGGAACAAATTGAAGAAATGGAAGAACAAAAAAAGACAGGTAATAACAGTGAGTCTGCACCCATGTCTCAGGACAATGATGACTCCCCTCAAACACCCGAGGAAGTGAGTGTGATAGAGAACACACGTTCCGAGAATGACACAAACATTAATGGTTGTAATGATATGCAGAGAGCTGATGATGACGTATTTGATACTGATGCAGAGGCAGTCCAGGTAAGGAGTAAGCAATATGGATGTGGAGATGACGCCGGCACACCTATGTCAGAGGGGGAGATGACAGATACTCCACCTTCTTTTAATTCACAAAATAAAGGAAAAATCCTTGACAAGAAACCAGATCCTGCATTTGATGTGTGTGAGGTGGAGGTCAAGATAGCTGACTTAGGTAATGCATGTTGGGTTCACCGACACTTTACTGAAGACATACAAACGAGGCAGTATCGTTCCTTAGAAGTATTACTCAGTGCAGGCTATGGTACATCTGCAGATATATGGAGCACAGCCTGCATGGCCTTTGAATTAGCTACCGGTGATTATCTTTTTGAACCACATTCTGGAGACGGATACAGCCGGGACGAAGATCACCTTGCTCATATTATTGAGCTCCTTGGAGACATTCCTAAAAGAATTGCCGCATCGGGAAAATACTCAAAAATATTTTTCAACAAAAAAGGTGAACTAAGAAACATTACAGGGCTAAAACCATGGGGCTTAGTTTCTGTTTTAACTGAAAAGTATGAGTGGAGTCAAAAGGATGCCGAAGAGTTTGCTGATTTCCTGAAGCCTATGTTAGACTTTGATCCTAATCGGCGAGCCACTGCTTACGAGTGCCTTCAGCATCCTTGGTTGAAGCAAACAAAGCTAGAACAAAATGAGTCTGAGGAATAATTGCTCTCTGTCATAGTGAATGATGTTTATATATTCATAAAATCAGTAGTGTCAACATACTAAGTATTTCAGTGTTTTATGTTCTAATCAAAGTTTATTTATGGATTTGTTTGTGAATAGTTTAATTTGTATCTAGATTGTTTTGTTAGCAATCCTTGATTTCAGAATTAAATTGTGTGCAAATATAGGAAAGATGCTGAGTAAATAAGAAATTAGAGATTCATTTTTGACGGTAGCAATGTATATAATACACCTGCTGCTCAAATAAGTAGCACCAAATTAGATTGGCATTTAAAAGTCTACAAATTTCCAAAATTGTACAGATAGCTGTAGTAAAAATTGTGATGTATGATGACATATAGACAATATAGGTTTGGTCACATTAAAATAAACATTTAGAAGTAACTACTTGACATAGATATATGCACTAAAACCACCTAGAATGTGAGAACCTATGCAAGTCATGCATGCATACTGTAGCCATTCTGGTAGTAAGTATGTTCACATAGATTAAGTTTGTCTTTTATCACTATCACAATAAAAATCTCATAATGTAAACTTAGAAGTAAGACAGTATTTGTAAAGCCACATTTCCGAGACTGCCTTTTTATATTTGAATGAGTCACATGAAATTATTAATGGTTGCAATCAACTGTTGTTGAGGGGCAGTGAGACAGTGACCTTAAACCAGTTAATAGTTATATTATTTACCATAGATCCCGATTTACATGACCATAATTTGTATTAATTATATCTGCAAATTTACATAAATAAAATTACGAAACGAGCTTGTTAATGCGGATTTTTACTTAAAAAGTGTCCTTTTAATAGTTAACAAAAAAATATATAATCTTGAGTATAATATTATTAAAGAAAAATTTCTAATCAGTTATCATAGACTTTGTCAATTTTATTATTTAATTATAGAATGTTACATAAATGTTAACAGATGTATGGTTTCAATATGGGTGAGGCAGGAAGTTTGTAAGAATAGGTTGTAGCTACCAACCTTTTTGTCAGCATACTGCACCATTATGTGGGAACCATAGTGTTACAGTCAAATACTCAGTTGAATACACCATTAAGAATTAAATTAAGAGAATTTTGATATTTATATGGTATTTATTTTTCTTTACAAACAAGGAAATTTTTGTAGGTTTACTTATTCACAAAAAGAGTTACACATATAAATTTAAATTTTAAATTTACAAATGTATAAAAAAATTAATTGTGTCATAATAAAAGCCACAAGTGTAATATCTTGAAATGACACAATACTTTAATTATGAAACGCAAAACCATATTTTAAAAAGGAAAATTTTTAAAGAGCCAACTTTCCTATGTAGCACTTCAGTTTGATGGATATGTTATCAACTTATCAATCTTTCTTTTGACAATAATTGATTAGCACTTCAAAAACAAAGAGGACTATACAAAAAAACTACACAGGAACCGAAACTACTATCATTAGTTAAAATCCTCTTAGTGTTCAAATTATTTATTCATATAGGTACATGTAGGTACTACTGATACTATAAAAGTTGGTTAAAAAGATAAAAAATATGTGTTTTGAAGCGTATTGTGTAGAAGCGTTGGCGGATTGAATCCTATTTTTTTTCAGTATCAAAAAAAACTATCTATGGGTGGTTATACGAAATATGATAAAATTACAATGATCTCATCTGTGTTAAGTCTGGACCGGTGCAGCAATTGAATTTATTATTTTAACAAGTATTTAATAATTTGTCCAACGAATTAAATTATTGACGTGAAGATTTACACAATATGTAGGTAAATAACTATATGAGTCGAAAACAAAACAGTCATTTTAACAAAGAGTAGTTATCATAAAAATATGGTGAATTAATATGTTCGAGATGTTCTTGATACAAAGTTCATGCGATAGATGGCGCTTTATGCGCATTTAAGATCAAATACAATCACTAAAAATATGTTTAAACAGTAAAAAGTATCTAATAATAATAAAATGCAAAAATACTATATTTTTTATCTAAAACAGTTATCATAAAATATACTTCAGCCTTATTGGATATTTTAGACAAATTAGTTTAATTCTGTAACAAGAGATGTCACTTTATGCTATTTAGTTAACTGTTAACGAACAGTTATAAAAACAAGCTAGCTATCACCTTCGTTGTTCCTCTTGCATATAGATAAATGATATGCTACAAGTCAGTGGCATTCATTGTTATGCGGATGACAGCACGGGTGATGCTTTATACACCGGCCGCGCCAACATTTCTCGAGAAAACGTCGTCGAAAGCCGAAACAAACTTGTGTCTGAAACTTTATTTCAGAAAATATCAGATAAATCTGATTCAGATTATTTACTGGGATAAACTAAACTTGTTGGGTTTGATGGGGTAAACTAAACCCAAGACAACGCAAGTTTGGGCGTTTACCGCAAAAAAACTGCCTTTTGTCGTATCGGTCCGTTTCAAGAGTAGTCCTTTAACACATTCGCTGCCCAGCTCAAAATAGGCATCGCTTATCCTGTGCCCATGAAAAAAATATACATAACAACCCAACAGGTGAGTCCAAATGCAAGATGACGAAGTAACCGTCTCCCTGTGCCCAAAACCGACCTGTCTGGTCCAAATTTTTAGCTCGAGATACGTGCAAAATAACTTAGTAGAATTTTACAGTATTTTTGTAATAATTATAATATCCATTTTAATTAGTGTTTATTTAATTAACTGTTTCATTTATCAAAATGTTTATTAATTAATGTTACGTTTTATTAATGAAATTGTTATTGTAAAAAAATATTTACGCAAATTACTTTTAATGCATTCTTTTTATTATAACAAACAAGAATTATAAGAACGTTGATTGAACAAACGTCACTCAACGTCCAACTAGTTAGCTGATTGAAACATAGCCCTTTCAATAGAGCGGAC
>DVXP01004453.1:0-10349 GCA_018235645.1 Junonia grisea
ATCCCATAACACAAGTCTCGAACTTACTTTGGGGCTAGCTCAATCTGTGTGATTTGTACGTATATATTTATATTTATAATGTATTGTTTTTGTTACAGAAATGCATCGACATTTTGATAGAGAAGGAATATTTAGAACGCACCGAGGGGGAGAAGGACACGTACAGCTATTTAGCGTGATCGCCTAACCGCATAATAAATAAACTATAACTATTATACTATATTTGAGTTTTATTTTATAGTTAAACCCACTATTTTGTCTCAAGTGCTATTTAGCTAGAATTAAATAGTCTGCCGTTGCTTTGTGTAATTCCATAAAAACTAATCATTTCTTAATTTTGCTAAAATTCGAAAAAATAATATATTATGCGCAACTGACTGTTGTAGAGGCAACATCTGAGGTCTGAGGTCGGTGTCGGAATGAAGTACAGTGAAGTACATCTGATTTATATTATTTTCGCGAATTATAGGAAAATAAATATATGATTTGTCACGGCACGGCACACAAATCTAATAATAAAAATAATATGTAAAATACTGTACCATTAGTACCTGCGCCTCGGAAGGAGGGTTATATCATAAAACCAAAAATGATTTTAATTGCATGTTTTCTTGAAATTTCGTTGATGTTTCCAAACTTATAAACGGTACTGTATATTTCAATAGATAGTTTTTACGATGTTGTTGCCACAACGACACATCGCTACATGCTACATGCTACATCGCATACGTGTGTACAACTTTTGTCGCTAAAATACCTGCCGGATATTTTTGCCGAATATTCGGTTATTCGGTATACTGCCGATTATACTATTCGTTTTACCGATATTTCGTTCTAGTACGAATATTTTGTATATTCAGTACTTAAGAGTATGCAATATCTAAATGAGCACCGTTTTATTAGGGTTGCGTAGTTAAAACGGAACCCTTATAGTTTCGCCATGTCCGTCTGTGTCTGTCTGTCCGCGGCTTTGCTCCGAAGCGCTTTATACTAGAAAACTGTAATTCGGCATAAGTATACATATGTATTACGCCGAAAAAGTCGTATAATGAAAATCTCTAAAATAAATTTTTAGGGTCTCTCTTGTACGTAATGCCAAAAATTTTTTTTCTAATTTATCTTCTAGCGTGGGATGTCGTTGGATAGGTCGTTTAAAAACAATATGGGTCTGGAAAAACCATTTTTTCGAATGAGAAGCCGTTTCAGAAATATTTAGCTTTAAAATGTCAATTTTTCTTAGTCGTGTCTCCCCGCCTCCCCTACCCACTAAACCGCTGCTGCTAAAAATGTAAAAAAATTCACGACAGTAGTACATATAATGAACTTAAGAGGTAAATTGTCACGGCTATGTAGGGTTTTATAGTTATCGAGATATTGTCGATCAAAGTTAAAGGAAAATTTTCGTCCAAATTTCATTAAAAATTATTAAGGCAAACATGTTAGTTGTAGTACGAAATTAGGTAGTTTTAAAGATTAAATAAATATATGTACGTGACCATATATTATGATTGAAACTACGGAACCCTTCATGCGCGTTACTCGACACGCACTTGGCCTATTATTTTTTATAATGTGCTAAGATAGAAATGGTTTAGATTTTTCAAAATATTTCTAGGAAATAAGAAGAGGCTTCAAATAAATATTTGTAAATAAATTATTCTTTCTTTATCAACTACTTCAAACATAACCCTACAATTCCACAGCATTTTCAACTAAGACCCCATTCAGCGGCTCTCAAAGCAAACACTAAAACAATTCGAACTATTCTAAGGTCGCACAAACACCCGGCAAATGCTCGAAGAGGAGTATGTTATTCAGTAATGTACGAATTAAGTGGTGATCTATACTTGAGTTTTTATTC
Organism: Junonia grisea; assembly: GCA_018235645.1. Lineage (NCBI taxonomy): Eukaryota > Metazoa > Arthropoda > Insecta > Lepidoptera > Nymphalidae > Junonia > Junonia grisea. The sequence goes on from DVXP01004453.1 coordinate 1,862, forward strand.
ATGGTCAAGTTACCAAAATTTACCGTTTTCCATTTACCGTGGGAATGGGCCGGCTCGACCGGAGAGATACAAAGGCCTCACAGAATATCGGCGTAAGACGCTTGCGTCGTGTTTCGGCGCGTGAGTGAGGGTACCGGAGGCCCAATTCTCCACCCTTTCCCCATTAATTCCCCATCCATTCTCCCTCCATACCCCTAAAAGGTCGGCAACGCATTTTGGAGCTCTTTTGGTGTTGCAAATGTCCATGGGCGACAGCATTCACTTTCCATCAGGTAATCTGTCAGCTCGTTTGCCGTCCTTACCCATAAAAAAATCTTATTATATTAGTAGTATAATAGTTACAATAACAATGTTTTTGTTTAAGACTATAAAATTTCTTAAACAAAAACATTACTTATTTTCTTGTTATTTTGCTGAAAGAATACTCGTATCTTATCGTTTGTCTTTTCATAACTTCCGTGTAAACGCATTACATGTCTGTGCGTAAATTTGCACAATATTTAGGAGTGTACATATCGGTTACAACTTTTTTCGTTACTAATAATTACACTTAGAGCGGTTTCACATTTCTAATATTAGTACCTTTTAGGCACTGACATTAAAATATTGTAGAGTAAAAATAATTATTTTATACTTTTAAGTTACAATTGATTAATTAGTTAAGTAATTAATTATTTATCAAATTAAAACTAAAAGTTTTCTGGTGACCATTTCTGGTCTTCATCATCAATTCCACTTCATCAAATGTTACTTTTCGTGAGCAAGTGACCGAGCCATCTACTTTAAAAATAAGCAAAATCGCAATAGGTGCCCCTACAATTTTGAGGAGTCCTTCGATCCTGATATGGCAATGGGACCACATGGGGGGTATACCCTTTTATACAAAAAAAGAAGTGTCAAAATCTGCCCAGCCGTCTCCGAGTAATCTGTGAAATAAAAAAGACATACAAAACACGTACAGATAAAGAACATACACGATACAGAACATAAAAAAGACATACAGATCGAATTGATAACCTCCTCTTTTTTGAAGTGGTTAAAAATTGAGCCGTTTTTGCACCGGTTAGGTCCTGTAAAATTTTATATTATAATTTTTCAGTAACTTTGTTCTTGGAAATTTCCTTTTATTTAACGGTCTCTCTAAATTTCTCAATCGTTATTAGTTCTTGAGTTATTTATTATCAATAAATGTAATATTAGTTTTAGTCTTTATTATTTTGTTAATAACACTTGCAATTTTTATTGTGCACTAAAATCCTTTCAATACTTTTAACGACGTTTAATATTCAATGACCTATCGAGCATATTTTTTGGACTAGGTTCACCATTATTTTCAGACTTTTCAAAACTATTTTTTCACTTTTAAAAGACAAAATGTACAGAATATGAATTCAAAATTTATTGTTTTCACGTACCACAATATTTTTCTTCAATCGGTACCTTCTTATACTCCGCCGCAGACATTGTTGTTGAACTGTCTCTAATTGTATTTAAAAATTGAAATTTCATTACATGTAAGTAAGATTTATGCAAATAAAAAAGATTTTTTATGATATCAACAATATAAATACAAAAATTAAGACGCATTTAATTAACAGAACTGCCACTTCATTCAATGTATAATAATTCTGCTGTTAATTGGTGACATGATGTACGAATAAATATTGCAGTAAATGCTAAATAAATTAAGGATTACATATTAATAAGTAACGGCTTTAAAAAGGGGGATTTTCGAGGGGACTTTTTTATTGATGGTACTCAAATAAGACTCAACTAAGATATAGATATTTTTCCAACAACGAAGGACAAACAATATAACTACATTATTGATAAATTCCATTTATTTTTTATATATATGTAGGTAACCAAAACAAAAATAAATAAAATCAAAACACAGATAGACAAATTATTTTACAGATTATAAAATTACGAAATTCCATTCTTTAGGTCGCGGTTTAAATAATATTTTTTTAACAAAATACAAACCGACTTCAAAAGTAAACCATAAAGCTCGCTTCAAAAGTAAACTAAGGGCCGGTGCCAAGTACAAAAAATATATTAAATTGGTGCACAAAAGTTTTACGAACTGCACCGACTTCTAAATGTTGTAAAGAAAAATGTTGTCGTCGTCAGCCAATCCTCCCCAAGTTAAACATCCCGATTAAAGTAAAACACACGCTTGCTGATATCAAACTGACTTTATTCCACAGATAACTTATACTTACAGTTTTAACTTATTTATGGTTAGATAACCATCGACACAAATATACCACACCGATCTTCCGCAACCCTCATCCAACCTGCTCTGGCAAACTTGCGTATGTCGTCAGTCCAGCGGGCCGGAGGGCGTCCTACACTACGTTTACCAAGACGCGGTCTCCACTCCGGGACTCGTCTGCTCCAACGGCCATCGGTCCTGCGACAAACGTGGCCGGCCCATTGCCACTTCAGCTTGCTGATTTTGCGAGCTATGTCGGTTACTTTGGTTCTCTCACGGATAACCTCATTCCTGATTTTATCCTTGAGAGAGACTCCGAGCATAACTCGCTCCATAGCACGCTGAGTGACTTTAAATCTGTGGACCAGTCCCATTGTCAGTGTCCACGTCTCGTTGTAAAAGTTATAATTTAACACTTTTAAGTTACAATTGATATACAAAACTAAAAATATTCTGATGACCCTATATGGTCTTCATCACCGGTTCCACTTCATCGAATGATATTTTCGTGAGCAAGTAACCGAGCTGCTTTGAAAATAACCGAAATCGCAATAGGTGTGCTTACAATATTTGAGGAGTTCCTATGATTTCTCCAGGATCCTATCGTCAGATCGTGATTTCCTTACAATAAGACCACATGGGAAGTATAAACAAAAAAGAATTGTCAAAATCGGTCCAGCTGTCTTCGAGTAATCGGTATAGGTACATACATAAAAAAATACCTCCTTAAATATGATAACCTCCTCCATTTTGAAGTCAATTAAAAAAGATATTGTTGTCTTTATATCACTATTCTTTGACGTATTTAATATTATCATACATTTAAACAAAGCTTAGGCTCAGTAGCTATCGTTTTAGATATTTTAAAACATCGTACTAATATTTACTCAACGATATGGAAGAAATGAAACTTTTGGTATTTTTAATGAATATCTGACTCTCAAGTGCTGACTCTCAAACTTTATGTACTTTTTATATTTACGAATGATAGATCATAAACATCAGTGTTTGTAACAAAGAAAACATTGGGGGAAAAATTTATTGAGTATTATTATTGGAACGAATTGACTAATTAATTAAAATTAATTAATAGAAAGATCTGAAAAATGTATCCGTCTTGCAGGTGAATATATTGAAAAGGAAAAATAATTTGGTTCTTTTATTTGGACCCTTTGCCCCCCATTCCGCGAATATAAAAACGCTCCCTCGTATGTTTATGTATTCTGAAATTTAATTTTATATTTTATTAATTCTGTTTTATACATCCTTTTTATCTCAATTTCTTATCATTTAAAGACTGGGCACCATGATCGAAAAACCTAATATAAAAATAAGTTCAAATATGCATCAGATAATTGAAATTTTGAAAAACTTCTATATTTTGTAAGTCTCAATACATGAGCCAAATTTGACATGTCTAAGTGAAATGGTTTTAGAGTTATGAAGGGGTCAACAATGCCTCCAAATGGTTAGCGTAATATTAATACAACACACGGTGCTGCCTGTCAGTTCTGTTAGCTTAAACTTGGCTTAACACGCTACCGCGTGTCGAGATCGCACAGGCGATTCATTCGAAATGAATGTACCTACGTTTGAAAATTCATTTTTTCTTTGATTCACAGTAAATCTTTATAGATACTATACTCCTAAGGGGCGATCGGTTTATATGAGATGCGACTCAATAACGCTCCCAAAATTGCACCTGTAAAGGTGTGAAACGGAGTTTAAAATTTATTTAGAAATATCACCTATTTCGTTACACTAAATGATATCAGGAAAAGTGGGGAAACACTACAATTGCAATCGTTGAATAAAACCATAACAAGGATAATGGCAATACAAAAGTAATTAAAAAAAGTCATTGATTTCAAAAATAAAATTCATTGATTTCAAGAATAATAAACAAAACTTATGAAGTAAAAACTATGTCCTATCTCAAAATTACTACGTCGACAGCAAAAACTAGAATTTCATACATATTTTTATTGAAGGCGATTTAGTTTTTTTCAGGATTCAGCTTACTCTCAATAAGTTTGTGAATCGCGCAGCCAGTGGCGGATTTACTCATAGGCCCGAGAGACCCGGCCCTGGAGCGGCACTTTTTTAAGGGTGGCAAAATTAGCTTTTGTGGGGTGGCAAAGTTGCTAACGAGACGACGACCTTTTTCAGCTTTATTGGTATAACAATCGGGAAGTCGTGTTATTGGTATTAAAAGTATTGCAAGGAGTGAGTTTTTTTTTGTATAATATACCTAACTAGCGACCCGGTACATGCTTTACTATGCTTAAATTCATTTTTTATAAACAATTTCATAAATGATAAACCGCTCGACGGATTTTGTGAAACTTTACATAAACTATCTACTAAAAACTAAATAATCCAAACAAAGTCTAATGTTTGGTTTGGATAAATGAGCCCGTTCTAGAGTTATCAAACGAAATTCCATTGATTTTCACATATTATAGAAGTGTTCGCAAATTTGTGATTTCAATTTGACTCCGTGGATAACAGTGCTGTATCTTTGTACATATATTGTTAATATAATAATAATACCACTTATTAATAAAAACAAATAGTAAGTAACAGCCAGTAAATGTGTCGCGAATGACTCATCTTCTCCTATTAAGGAGAACGTTAAGGAGCTTTATCTACCTTGTTGTTTCACTACGGATTTGTTTATATACATGTATCAGAATTTCAGGTACATGTAGATTTCCTCACGATGCCTTCACCGCCGAGCATAAGATCAATTTAAACACAAAAGCACTTAAAAATTCAGCTGTGCTAGTCAGGGTGTGAACCCGCGACTTGTGATTTAGATCGCTGTTGTCACCATTGGCTATCTCGGTGCCCGATAAAAGAATAAACACACGTGAATGAAAACATTTTAAAATCTCCGGCACCTTTCGTAATTTCATTATGTAAATAATAAAAATCTATAGAGGAATAAACATTTGAATTTTGATAATTTTGTTTAACGCCGGTGATAAACAAGTTCATAGATTAATTCAAAATATGTAAGAAGCATCAAATTTCAGCATGCACCAAAATATTTAGTACTTTTCTTGACACAATGTAAATCTTCATTGCAATTATTAAAAACCTCTTGCTACGCCTCCATCAGCACGGTAATGGGGATCGCTTTCGCTTTTCTTGTTTAGTAGTTATAAAATTATAATTGATGTGATAAAAAAAAAAAGTTAAATTAATCAAAAAACAATTATTTCAATCAATACTCAAAATTGAGTAACAAAAATCCACCACCACTACATTCACATTGCAATTGCAAGATATTTTCGAAACGGCTGGACCGATTTTGATATAACATGTCTAAGAACCACCGCTAGAAAACCCTCTTTCAAATAAAAAAAACTGAATCCAAATCGGTTCACCCGTGTAGCTGCTACGGTGCCACAGACAGACACACAGACACACATAGCGGTCAAACTTACATATATAACACCCCTCTTTTTTGGTCGGGGATTAAAAATAAAAGATTTAGTCTACGGTCAAAAGTCTATGATTCGATAATTTGACAGTACGCCCCCACCCTCTATGAAGGATAGATTACTCATTCCTGCTCGTACAAAATATACGTCTTATTCACAAGAACCCTACGCTACCTCAAAACATAACACATACCCAGTAGAAAATATGAATATCTTGCACCACAGACGAATTGTCCTAGCATTCGAACGCGGGCAAATTACTACGATCAATTTCGACGGAACCCAAGGGATTTGCAACAGTAGCGCAATCTTCGACTTGTCATTGTCAGGAATGGACATACGGAGTGCGGTCGCTGTGATTGGTACAGTGATTTATCTTCTTATTTGCATTGTTTTGATATGACAGGGATCGTGGAATTGTGTGGGTAATTGAATGTCTTGGTATTGTTATGCTTATTTTGATTGTTTAAATAGGTTCTAGAATAAGCAAGAACTAAGATTCGTGACATGATGTATAGTTATGCTGATTTCATGGAGTAGTCGTTTTAATAGTCTAAAGATTAATAGAAAAATATAAAATTATTTTCGTCATTTATTTCGAAAGTGATAAACACAAAGCAAATAGGTATACACAAATGTATATATAACTTTCTTCAGTGGAAACTAGACTTAAATATAAACAGCCAATGCCTTCCACTGACAAGACAGTACAAACAAAAAAACCACTCGAAACCCACATACAGTTCATCACAGAAACACAATTACTTAAACGAAACCGAACCGGGTGATACAAAAAGAAAAAAAAAACAAGAAATTCGACAAACAAACAACCGATCCAAATAGATATGCAAAGCCATATCCTTTGCAACATGATCTTATTGTGTACGAAATCTCCGCAGCCAGGCTGAATACGAAACGTTTGTATATCGATTTAGAAATTTATTAGGACGCGAGTGAAATTTTTATTCGTATTCGTACCGCGATCACTCGGCGCACTAGTGCAAGCCCTGTAAGGTTATTCTGACCAATAATCGAGACTCACTCAAGGGAATTTTGTCATTTCGCTCATTCAGTCTATCTTTAAATTGATAAAAACTTGCTACATAATATCCAATAATGACCGCTCTGGTGTAGTGGTGCTGAAAGCGCTATTAACGCCGGCGGTCGCGGGTTCGATTCCCTCTCGGGGCGGATGTTTGTCTTTATACAAACACTCGTTTCTAGGCCTGGTCCTTGTGGGTTTACCCACCGTGCCTCGGAGAGCACGTACAGCCGTCGGTCCCGGTTGTTATCATAATCACCTGATAACGATCGTTACTCATAGTAGGTAAAAATATTCCAGTCTAAACGGTTACTGGCTTGCATTTTGGGTGACGGAGGTCAGACGGCAATCGCTCTGCATAAAAATCAGTACCCTGTCAAAACCTAGGCTAGAATAAAGCAGACCCTGTTTAAGTCCGGGAAAATGCTAGGAAGAAGATTATACCTATTCGTATATGTGTATATAGAACAAATACTTTATGACTCGATGCTGCATCAATCGCGTGGCGCTATATGTACAATCATGTGAGTGAAGTGTAAAAAAATCGCTCGAATGAGTCTCGATTTTTGGTCGGAATAGCCCTATTGCATTCTCAAGTGTCGATAGAATTTATGGATAGACGATGACAGCTGAAAAATCGTTGTCAAAATCATAAGTTACATCGCAATCGATTTTAAAGTTGAGTGTCACTCGATTCTACATGTGTCGATGGTTAAAGATTTTGTAGTGTTATTGATGATGAAGTATGATTGACGTAGATAACGATTTTCGAACGGTATTCTGTATTTGTATTTCATTGGCATGTTTTATAGACAAAAGAGGCGGGAGCGCCAGCAACTTTATTTTCAAATAGGTGCATTATACCTACTGTTAAAGGCAGTCCAGAAGGGAATAATAATACAACCTGTAATAAACCTGTAATAATATAATAATAATGTAATATAATAATGAACTGTTCGTTATATATGTCTCTATTTCAGTTCTCCTTACAATATTCTATCTCTATATCATTATGTCCTCTGTCCTGACATCACCAACCGTCACTAAGCAACCACCCAATCATGTATTCCAAATAGTTCCGCTAACACTACGTATCAAAAAATTGCTATTCAATTTTTTCCATATTTTTTTTTTATACTTAGGTTTATTAAGGGGCTACCTTGCATTGTTTAATTAAAAAATATTTTTGGGATCCTCCTAGCGTCTATATATTTACCGATTTCAGTTCACAAAGTCTTTAATTCGTCAAAAGTATCCACTTTAAAAGTCATTTTATCCCCAAACTTTACTGCACTTTTACTGAACTCTTAATTCAATGTTTTAGCAAGTTTTAAGCAAACGTTTCGTTCTGTTGAAGGATTTCGAGTACAATAGTGGATATTACAAAGGACACCGTTTTGCATATCTATGGAGATCGCTGTTCGTTGTAGATGCTTTTCGCTTGACGCTTTTACGGTATTTTTTTATTTTCTGTTAAACGAAAATTTTAAATGAGTTTTAGCTGTGATGAAAATTTAAAATAGATTTTTTCAGCGTGTGGCTTAAAGTGGAATATCTATTTTGATAAGGCTTCTTTGTTATAGTGAGGCTAACATATTTTTAAATTGCATTGCAGTTTTTAGTACCTCATTTTAAACCTCATCGAATTGCTTACTAAATATTTACCAAATTATTTACTAAATTTATTTTTATTTTTACATAAATAAACTATAAATGAATGGGTTTTTAAGCCAAATACCTAAAATAATAATTCCTTATATTTTAACAAAAAAGGAAAAC